>JAZHYW010050878.1:0-109990 GCA_037355805.1 Ixodes ricinus
CTGCTTCGGCAGAACCCATCCTTTGGGAATGATTATCTACGTTAATGCGAATAGCATCAAACGGTGCGGAGTTATGCGCGTTCGTCAGGTGGCCGGCACACTCTAGATACGCCAGCCCACTCTTGAGGCGATTCTAAATTTGTTGACACTTTCACAGCCCTGCGCACGATCTCCGCAGCCCAGCACGTGCGTTTGTGTCACTTAGGAAGGCGAGCAAAGCACGCGCCATACGCACAAACACTCAAAATGGTACCGACCAGACTTTCTGGCGTCTCAGCTAGTCTCAACCAACGGTACTCTAAACGGTTGTTTATATCTTTACCATAGGACGCGCCTTACAGCGCTGTCACAGCTACCGGTGCGCGCGCGTTCCATGCACGAGGGCTCATTCCGCTCTCGTGAGGGTGAGCACGGCCGCTACATCACCCTCTCCCGAGCGCGGGAGAGGGTGAGCTAGGGGCAGTGCTAAGCCTCACGAGAGCGGAACCTGTATGCGCACCGGTAGCTGTGAAGCGCTGTCAGCGCATCATGGTAAAGATATAAACAAGTGTTTAGAGTGCGTTGAATGACTGCCTTCATAGCTCTGTGGTTAGCGCGTCTGCCTGCTGATCAAAGGGTCAACGGTTCGAATCCCAGCCGGCGCCGGTCTTTTTTATTTATTTATCGACCCGCGGCGTAAGAGGTTAGATAGCCAGATAGATAGATAGATAGATAGATAGATAGATAGATACATAGACGAAAAGTGCGTGAAGTATCCAAAGAATGCTAGCATTAATATTCGCATTAAAAGAAGCGCAGAATCACGGCCCAATCACTGTGCATGATTGATTCAGCCGGTAAAGATGCTAGAAGTCGTATTGCACTTGCTCTCGTCTACTGCGAGACACGCACATTGTTTCTGGTTTACTTCCCGCTGTCTAGACAAACACAAAATTACTTTAGAAAAAATATTAAAAGAGTCAGTACTCCTGTTTTAAGCTTTTTTCTTCCGCGTCTTTTCCAATTGCATGCAGGGAAGATGTTTTGTTGTTGTTTTTAACTTTTACTAAGGTGGTACGGGAGAAAGGGCATACCCATCCTCTGTTCTTCTGCTTCACGTCAATGGGAGGAGGAGTCAAGGAGCTAAGCAGCGCCGAGGAGAGGGGACGAAACGGCTCGTGCTCTGATACCATTCTACTTTTAAGCCAATGCGTTCGAGAAAAAGACGGTATCCCCCATAACAAGTATTGCGCGTTTTTAAATGTTTATATTCATCGGAAGATTTTTTTAAGGTGTGCATTTCAACAAACACGGGGGGGGGGGGGGGGGGCAACCCCTTTTCTCATCCCTCGTGGGTGGGTAGGGAAATCACTGGTGGTAGTCTATTCCCACACCAGTCATCCTCAAAACTTTGACGATCAGCAATGACACTAAGAACATCCTAGCGGAAAAATTTTCCCGCTCAATTTAGCGGAAATGTTTTCCCCGCTAAATCTAGCGGAAAAACTTCCCTGCTAAATCCAGGGAAAAAATTTCCCCGCTAAATTTCGCGGAAAAATTTCTCCGCTGAATTTAGCGGAAAAACTTCCCGCTAAATTTAGCGGAAAAAATTTTCCCGCTGAATTTAGCGGGAAAACTTCCCCGCTACATTTAGGGAAAAATTTCCCTCTAAATTTAGCGGAAAAATTTCCCCGCTAAATCTAGCGGAAGAAAATTCCCCGCTAAATTTAGCGGGAATTTAGCGGGGAAATTTTTCCGTGAAATTTAGCACGGCAATTTTTCCGCGAAATTTGGCGCGAGAAGTTTTCTGCTAGATTTAGCGGGAAAATTTTCAGTTCGATTTAGCGGGGAAATTTTTCCGCTAAATTTAGCGGGGAAATTTTTCTGCTAAATTTGGCGGAAAATTTTCCCTGAAATGTGAGGCGAGCAGGAGACGAGGAGGGGCATAGCCTCCTCTCCGTACCTTCCCCTCCTCCTCCTCAAGAGCTGCGCTCTAATTCGGCGTTACAGGGAGTTGTAAACGGCTTTCATTTTTTTGTTTCGAGTAACTTGTTACTTTTTCTTCCAAAGACTTTAAACAAATACAGTTTAATTTGTTTCGTGTTTCTAGGCGCCAAGCCATGTTAATTTTTTTATTGTGAGTTTTTAGGTGAAATTGCAAAAAAGAAAAAGTAATTATGTTCGGTTTCTGCATGGACATAAGTTTCTTGAAATTTGGCGTTTAAGCTTGCCTGTAACGTCAAAAAACTAAAACGTGTTAATACATACTTTAAAAAAGTAACGTAACAGTAACGTGCGTTAAGTTTTATCGGTAACGGTAACGGTTTCTACTCCTTTTATTTTGAAGTAACGTAGAACGGTAACGAGTACTATTATTTTCAAGTAGCCAGTAACGTATTTCGTGACTTTTTTTTCGGTAACGCCTGCAACACTGCGCATGAGCTTCCCGAATACGGACAACAATATATTAGAACGGTACCAGCAGAATAATTTTGGCAAGACAAATGTGCATTCAACGAGCGCAAGAGATGACAGTTGAATTTATATCGAAAGCTATGGCTTTGTTCGTTGATTAGAAGTGCGGGTTTCGAATGGAATTGATGCTCGGAGATTTGTTTAGTTAGCCTAACTAACTATATTTCCGGAATCACCGGCCATTGCACTTTCGGATACGCGATTTAAGGCACGGTCACATTAAGAAAACAGTTAAACAACTCTGTTCATCAACACGAAGGAAACGTTTTTTCGGCGACCCTATCACATTCAGCCAGTAGGAACTATCTGGAAACTTGTTTTTGTCTCGTGGCAACCGTGTTCGCCAATTTGTTGTCTGGCAGCCGGGGAACACCCTGTCCCATCGCGCTGACGACGGGGCCAACACGTGAAGCACTCCGTCATCTTGGTGTTTCACCTTTGTTCGAGGCGCGACGCGGCGTCGCTGGAAATGTGACTCTAGAGAAAGAGTTGCGAAAGGCCCCAGGAGACGACCTTCCCTGTGCAAAACCGACCGGCACAGGTGAACGCCCTAGAGCAGGGGTGGCCAAGCTGCGGCTTGGGAGCCGCATGCGGCTCTTCGCTTGTTAAAGTGCGGCTCGCGGCTCCCTTCCCTATTCCTCCCCCTTTCCCTCATCCCTCCCGGTCACGCGAGCACTTCCCCAAAAATAGAATAGGGACGCATATTAAATCGAAAGAAACGTTGCGGTTTGGTAGTGTTGTGCTACTGCTACCTTAAGTACAGTTGGACTGCTTTTGACTCGGATAGATTGAAAGTAGTTTAAGTTTCGTTTAATGCTCTGGAAAAAGTTTGCCCCCTCCCCCTCCCCCCCCCCGCGGCTCTTGGAAGCTTTGTGGTTTTCTTTGTGGCTCTTAGGTCGGGTCAGCCTGGCCACCCCGGCCCTAGTGCATCGTCGCCAGGTGGCTCCAGCCAGCTGTGCCCGGAAACAAAGCAAGAGGCGCCTTGTGGTCGCCAACGCACCTTGGTGCAGGTGGAGGACATGATTTTCTACGAAGGATCATCGAGTTGACACACGCAATGTCATCGAGACGTCTTTACCTTCCGGGCCCTCTCCTTGCTGCTTCTGTCTGGCCTCGACGCACGGCGCCCAGACAGCCTTCAGACGCCCTGGACACAGGAGGGGACTTTACGCCCTTTCACCAGCTTAGAGCGCCTTTAGGATTATTCCCGGTCACACGGAAGCCGAGACGCTTGCAACCAGGAATCTCTTCCTCCTTCCGGACTTCGATGGCGCCACTGTCCGCCGAGATTGACCGGCGACACCACGGCCAAGGGCGTCACGCGTGTGGCAGTGTGTGAGAGAGAGGGGAGGGGCATACCTGAATGTTAGGAACAATGGCCCCACAATTTTGGTCAAGGCCTGAACCCTGGAGATTCCCTGCTAGGGATGTGGAGAAATGTGACGATATAAAAGGAGCAGCAGGCGGCTGCTAGCGTGTGTTCTCAAGCGTTATCATGCGCTCTCCGTTTGATCTTGAAATCTGTCAATATCTATACAAACAGAGTTATACGAGACACCCCTCCTGCTCCCTGGTCCCTCCCCCTCCTCCACCCTCATGAGATCCTGCCCTGGCTCGGCTCCTTGCCGCACACCAAGTGCCCGGACAACCGCTCGATCCCAACAAGAGTTAGTACGTTCGAGGTGCCGCAATATGCCACGGGACGACATCAACCAGTGACTATAATTAAAAAACTCGACAGGGGGAGCATTTTCCGCTCTTGATTTTTTTCATATATTCTTCATTCGCCGAAGCAGCTAGTCCTAGCCAAGGACGATGATATCACTATTCTATTTCTCTCCTTCCGTTCGTGAGCAGTGGGCCAAATGACAAATACAGAATGAGAATACCCACGCAAGGAGAATGGGCACGAAGCCAAATGTTTTTAATAACAGGGCAAAACTGCGTTTCTGGACCGATCCCATATTGGCTGCTTTCCAGCAAGTATATTTCATATGAAAATGGCACAACTCGGCTTGTGGCACACAAACACATGTTGTGTGTTCTCACTGCTAATGACACCCACAGTCATCGATCTTTAAAAGTGTACATAAAATGAGTCTCTAAGTACGACGATAGAAACGACTGGAGTGCATTCAGCAGTATTTGTCGATTAAGAGACCAGGCAAGTTGTCAAAACCCTTACTTCGTATACGTGCCACTCCTTTTCTTTTGTGAAGAAAAAAGTCCCGCCTTCGAATTGATGCCGATATATTATGGCATTCGCACGAAAAGATTTGGTTGATTAATTAAGATACTTGGGAATTCAAAATTAATCCCCATAAGCCAGTAGAAGTGATGGAGGGCCAAAAATGTACCGTCAATTTATTGTTGTACAAAACATAAAAAATAATCTCAACTGTATTTCTCAAAGTGCGATGTACCATATTATGTCTAACGTGTCTAAAAATCCCAAGAAAACTGGCAAATCATACTGTATAAATATACATAGTATATATAAAACCGTATTTTTTTCGAAATATTTTTTTGAGAGAGATGATATTGCAGTCTAAGAATTAGCCTCTTTATGATTTGACTCCCTCCCGTTCCCCTCCCCCCCTTTAAAAAAATAAAAAAACAACTATTTTTAGGTAAAAAAGCAACTCTTAATTCAAAAACTCCATGTTTTGTCCTAATAGTACTTTTATTTCAATATTGCTCCAATAACTCCGCTTTCGTTATAAAACATTTCTTGAATATTAGAGAAGAAAGCTAAATCGAGTCTAAACAAATTTAACTGAAAACAGCATAAAGATCACTCTGCTTAAAAAAAATCCGATCATAAAAGTCTTAACCTAACCTAGCCTATTTTTTTAATAAAGAAACTGAGAAATCAAGACTATTTGTAAAATAAGAGTTACTTTTTATATAAAAAGAAATTTCTTTTTTTTTTGCAAAAGGGGCAGGGGAGAAAAGTGAAATCATAAAGATGCTAATTTTTTATCATAAAATTCAGATTAAACTTTTATCCCCATATTTCCCGGTTTTCTTTAGTTTGTCTGCCCAAATAATTTCCAATATATGGGCACTTATAGCTTTAAGGCGCTATTATATTGAGAAAACAGTTACTCTCTCCATCAACACGAGAGAAACATGTTTTCGGCGACCCTGTCCCATTGAGGCAAGAACAACTGTCGGGAAACCTGTTTGTATCTCTTGGCAACAGTGTTCGCCGATTTTCTGTCCGACAATCGGAGTACACCTGTCACACCGCGCTGACAACGGGGCCAACACGGGCCACACTCCGCCATCTTGATTGTTCACCTTCGTTCGTGTGCGGCGCGGAGTCGCTGGAAATGGGACTCTACAAAGTGATAGTGCTTTCGAAGCGCCGGAAATTACCACGGGACGACATCAACCAGTGATTGTGATTAGAAAACTTGACAGGGAAAGTATTTCTCGCTCTTTATTTTCCTAACATATTCTTCATTCGCCGAAGACGCACCTAGCCCTAAACGAGGATGATGAGATCACTGCTATGTTCACGATTGACGCCACCGCATAAAGTGGATCTGTCCGGTTTTGTCTATCGTGCTAGTAATTTCTCTTAATTAGAATTCAGTTAGCACCTACAGAACCGCTCAGTGTTTCTCCTAGCGTGGTGTCGAGCTGAACTGACAGTGTTTAAAAACTGCGACACCGATACGATCGGCCTTCATACCGATCAGTGGAATAAATATTTTTGAACGCTTTTTTATTTGCCTTTACCGCCTTGCTATGTGATCGCTTCATTTCCCAACTTTTCTAGGAGTTTTTAAACAACTCAGATGTCTGGCAGCGGCGGTTTTCAAGATCCAAGCATCAAGAAACATAATCAGAGCGGTCGTTTTCATGCTTCGAATTTTTATTTGGTCGCTTTCGTGGATGATTTTATTAAATTTCATCAACATGTGAGTAGGCATGCCATTGTATTTCTCTAGCAGTAACGTGAGCTGGTCTATCGGCAGTTATAATTTTAACAACCGTCATAACGTTAACGACTGTAGCTGTGACCATTTAGACAATCACTTTCCATACTTAAGCAGCAAAACATTATAAATTATTTCAGCTGCACGGAAGCCTTAATTTTGTGTAAATAGCCTTTTCCAGGCCTTTATTTGATTAAGCCTTTAAAAAAGAACACATGATTGATAGGGAAATCTACCATCAATGCTATGTGTGTTGTGGTGCTGATGACACAAAATTCGCTCATCCACCGATCTCGGCAACACGCGTCGCCCAACACAGGTTGGTGCTTTGTTTGCTGCCCAAAGCTCTGGCTCCGAGGCAACATTGAATCAGTCGCCTATGTTGTCCTCATGTTCCCGCGATGCGACAGGTTTGTCGGAGAAACAGGAGTCCGACAACCAAGTTGACCAACTATTGATGAACATATTGTGTTGCTGTCGCTGCCGTGTTCTCTTAATGTAATAGGGCCTCTTAGTATCGCGAGATTCAGAATAGTTATTGTTAAATCGGCAAGCGCAAATTATGCCAAAACCAACATTCAAATAGACCCGCGTTTTTCAGTTCCGTGACGTCAATGGAGGGCAGGCTTGCAGGTCGAGCGTGCAATCTAAATATGCGACGAGCATTAGTTTCTTGCTGCTGCGCGGTTGCTGGAGGGAACCTTCTAAAGCACTTTTGAGACCATGAAAATGGCTGTAATCAGTTGAGAACAAAGTCTACAAACCCCAGAGTGAACTCCTGCCTTCGTCAAAAGTTTCTTTTCATTGTTGTCATTAAAAACTTTCAATTAAAAAAAAAAAGAAACACGGCGAGGATCAAAATTGTAATTTCGATAACTTCCTCAGAAAAAAATAATTTTGGTCCAATCTTCCAATTAATATTTCTGCTATATTTGTTGGTGTGTTCAAAACATTTTTAGGCAAATCGGGAACTATGAAGAAAGCGCCGAAGTACCTCTTTAATGTTCGGCTTCAATACAGCGAAGCATATTACAGTGAATGGCACCCACTTTTCCTAGCAAAAACACAGATGCTGTCGGCTCCTTGGGCTTCAAGCGTGTCCTAGAATATTGCATACTCCATTTTGGAATAGATGACACTCTTCTCTAACTGAGAAAGCGCTACTGAATTATTTTAGGTCGACAGCTGGGAAGAATAACTGTCCCTAACGCTGCACGTTAGGAGTAGCTTCGGAAATGACTACTCTGTTACCTCTCTATAGTGCATCCGACAATGCCAAATTGTTTAAGGTGACGAGGATTCATGCTGCTCATCAGTTCTTTGTAAAAGGCAAACCACATTCTCAGAGAGCATAAAAAAATATCCTATGCAACCGGAAAACACAGTACAACGTTTTACTATCCGGATTATGGAACTGGAAGACTGTTTCTCTTAACTTGAAACCCAGATTGCAAACAAATTAATATTTTTAAACCTCAATTTTACATAGGATACAGATAGATTTTCACTTCCATAATTCAGATAGCGAAAATTTATTCTGGGTTTTTTGGTAGGGTATGGCGTAATAACGAGAGGAGAGTATCTGGAGCCTGTGAGTGACATGACAGCGGCAATTTTCGACATGCTTTCCGACGGTTATAATGAGGAAAGGCTAGTGCCGAAGTGATTATACAAATCATACGAATTAACAACTAGAACTAGTAAGGAAAACACGCTCCTGTAGCATCAGGTTATCCGGTCAAGCCATTCAGCGGCTTCAATCTTTTGACGTTTCTACCTCCCAAGTGTAAAATGAACAGAGCTCATTTGCGGGCACTATGTTGAACGTTTTATTGAAAGCAACAAACAGGAAAAAGTCGCTGGGAACTAGGAGAGCGTGACGAGCAAAGCAGAACAAGCAAGACGAAGGATTCACGAGCAATATACAGAAAAGTTTTATGTACACTATTTAGTCTTTACAGGCAAAAGACAGGCATCAGAGTCAGTCCAAAAGACGCTGCTAAATGCCCCATCCAGCAACGTCCTTTCACGGGCCATGAGAGGGTATCTCGTGCTCCCATTGTGCAGTGAACCTCACGCTGTAAAACGAGCCGAAAAGGTTGGCGCCTGCTGACTGAAAAGGTCATAATCTTCACTGAATTAGCATTGAGGTACTGAGCTTCACCTTGTGAAGTTCCAAGGCACCACTCCCTCACTGTCGCAAATGTAGAGAAAATTTGCCAATTCGCTGGCGACCAAGTGAGCAATTAACGTAACTTTGCCGCCATCTCCCTAAATGTGCAGAGAGCAGACGACGTACTCTGTTGTCTGCTCTCTGCGCCTATCGGGAGATGGCGCCACGAGTTACGCCTCACCTCTAACTCGATCGTCTGCGAGCACGTTCGTCGTTGATTTTGGTAGTTTTGTTGGTCTCATTTTCTTACAGGCAGAGAACTACGCCTTCAAAAGTCCTCAGGGTAAAACTGATCACTCCAGTACACATTCGGTGAACGTTTGAGCTATTTATGTGCAGTAGCCGATTTTTACGGATCGTTTCACACCGTAAGATCCACTATGCGCACCCTATATACTGGGTGATGATTTAAAACTTGAGTGAAGCAACTTGACAGACAGGGTTCACACAGGAGCACGTGGGCTTAATGCAGGAGCGGAGGGAGTGAAACTCAATCGATGCTTAGTCACTGTCAGGTTGAGAACGGCAGGGCGTCCTTTTTTATGTCTGTCCTCCAGCAGGCGTTCATTGACTTCCCGCCATGCATTGACTGCGTGTGCATGTTCGAAGACCACAATACGCTCAAGCGTTATCGACGGTAGGAAGCTCGCGCTGGGGACAGAATAATTGAAGGATCTCCCTGCCGTCCTGAATCTGCCAGTGATAAAGGTAGACGTCGTTGCCCCGTTTAATTTTCTAATCTAGCGGGAGGTGCGTTATTTCAGGATAAAACGGTTCTTTCCATCCATGACGTCTTCATGAAGGACTGCACAAGGTAACTTTTGTTACTGCCAGGGGAGCATATTGTAATGAACTAATCGTCACCACGAGTCAAATGATTATTTAAAGCTTGCTGCTACCTTGTTATTTTTTAGGAAAAAAAAATGAAAGACGTTTACAATTCTCTGTTATGCCGAATCAGAGCGCTGCTCTGGAGGAGGAGGAGGAGGGAGGGAACGGTATGCCCCTCCTCCCCTCTGTACTCTACCCTCCTCCTCTCTCCTCTCCTGTTCCCCTCCCATTTAGCGGGAAATTTTCGCTAAATGTTCTGCTAAATATAGCGGAAATTTTCCGCTAAATTTAGTGGGAAATTTACCAACATTTTTCCCTCTAAATTTAGCGGGAAATTTAAGAAACATTTCCCCGCTAAATTAAGCGGGAAATTTAGTAACATTTTCCCGCCTAATATAGCGGAAATTTAGGAAAGGTTTTTCGCTAAATTTAGCGAGAAAGATTTTCCGCTAAATTTCACATGACGTCACATTCAATCACATATGACGTCACACTTGACATCACCCGTGACTTCACGCGATACCACACGTGATGTCACGTGTGACGTCACGAGAGAAAACTTTTCTCTCTAAATAAAATTTAGCGGGAAAATTTTACCTTCGTGAAGTCATTATGGCAAACGTCCCATAATGCAACGCGCGGTTACGCGGACGGCGACGGCGACGGTGACGCCGCTCAACCCAGAGAGAGGCGCCTAAGAGCTGCGCTCTAAATAAAAATCTACGGTGTCAATCAAAAGCGTGCTCAGCCACATCGAGAACCATCAAATCAGTAAATTTTAGAGGAACTGTAAGCGTGTTGCAAACGCGGTAGTGCGCTAAAGTTACCGCTTGTGATGCAGGTGCGATCCTGGCGGCGCGAAAACTCGAACAATAAGAGGTAGAAAAAACATGTGTGGCAAATTGCTAGGTAATTCTCTTGGATACGTGAAGCGTCTTAGCATTACAAACGTTTAGCGAGAGCAATACGTACCTCGTGTTTGCACCGACATGCAATCGGTGTCATGTAATATAAATTTCCGGCTAAATTTGAAGGGGAAGCTGTACATTGGTGTATAGGTCGCGTGACATCAGGTCAGGTGACGTAAATTTTCCCACTAAAGTTGGAGGGAAAACTGAATTTATGTGCAGTTCACGAGACTTTAACATACCCACTAAATCTAGTGAGGAAACTGAATTTGTGTGTAGGTCACGTGACATCATGTCAATTGACGTCAATTTTTCCGCTACATTTAGTGGCGAACTGAATGTTTGTATAGGTCACTTCACATGACGTCATTTCACATCATTTTCCCCAGCAGGGAAATGAAATTGGCGTTGAGCTCAAGGGACGTCAATTTTCCTGCTAAATCTAGCGGGGAAACTGAATTTGTGGAGTGGTCACGTGACACGAAGTCGGGACGTCATTTTTGCCATAAATATAGCGGGCAAACGAGGTTGATGTTGAGATCACGTGACGTCCATTCTTCTGCCAAATCTAGCGAGGAAACTGAATTTTCGTAGCGGTCATGCTTCTCAAAGTCGTGATATCATTTTCTCCGCTAAATTTAGCGGGAAATCTGAATTGGTGTTGAGCTCCCGTGACGTCAATTTTTCCCAGAAATCTTGCGGGGAAACTTAAAATGTCTTCACTCAATCCGGCTTCACGAAATTCAAGATAACTAGCCAAAGAACATTTCACGTTGAAAATCAGGAGGGTGCGTCGAAGTTCGATCCATTACCTTGACCCCCCCTTCCTCCCCCCCTCCCCCCCCAAAAAAAAAGGCTTTGCCATGACGTGAAATTTTAGGGCGCAGTTCTTAGGCGGCCGTTTCCGGGTTCCGCGGCAGCGCTGTCGGCGTCGGTGGGCGGCGTAACCGCGCTAATTAAAGCGGGAAAATCGACGTCACTTGACCTCAACACCAATTCCATTCCCCGCTAAATTTACCGGGAAAAATGACGTCATATGACTTGCTGTCACGTCACGTATGAACAAATTCAGTTTCTCCACTTGAATTAACGGGAAAAATTGATGTAACGTGACCTCAACAGTAATTCAATTTACCCGCTAAATTTAGGGAAATTTGGCTTCCCGTGACCTCAATACCAATTCAGTTTCCCCGCTAAATTTATCGCGGAAAATTACATCAGATGACTTGGTGTCACCTAACTGACCTAACCTAACCTAACCTAACCTAACCTAACCTAACCTAACCTAACCTAACCTAACCTAACCTAACCCAACCTAACCTAACCTAACCTAACCTAACGCGACTCAGCTTGGAGCGTGGCGCGAAAGCTTGCGCTGCAGAACCTGCTTGATTCGTTCCCCACCCCTTCCTGTTTCGATCTGGGTGAGTTTCGTACCGGCACGCGTTCGTGTAATCACTACTGCGTGGTGCACGTTAAAGACCCCAGGTTAGCGGTTGTACTGAACTGGCTAAGTTTCTCATCCACAGCTAAGAGACAGTCACCCTTTGCGGCGTGCCAGCATCAAGGCTGTCTAGACATACAAGCAACACAATTTTTGTCTGGTAGAATCCACTGTTTGCATGCCTGGTTCTAGCGATCACAGGATAATAAATGTATTCATAACTTTGCCTGTACTAGCTAAGTCTCTCGTGTCAGGTTATGAGTTACTTGAACAAAGACAATTATGTTGGTATTAGTAATAAGCTTTATATCTTTTTTACAATTTTCCTAATCATTACGGCTCGTAGAGGGCATTTAAACAAACAAAAATAATTGACCAAATTTATATGTTTCACTACTACGTTAAAACGGGCATTCTTGTAGATTTAGGTATAGCAAGCCGACGAAAGCACTCAATAACAAAAGGAAATGCCTTTTTCCTCAAGTAAAGGATAATGTGCTCCCCATTTGTACGCAATGAGTACTTTCTCTGCTTAAAAGAATACACAATGTTAATTAAAGTTTGTAAGAAAAATTTTACACTAGATTCGCCAAACATTCTTCGAAATAACCCTACTAAATTTTGGAAAACCGTAACACCGAACCCCACATCCCAAATTATCAAATTGCTCAAGGATGATGGTACCTTTGAACCCGACGGACTTGCACCGGCAGTAATATTTGAATACTTTTCCTACGTCTTTACTTCTGAGTTACGAGATAACTTTGCTACCCTTTCTACTTCTCATTTTCCCTCCGTGCCAACTATCACTGTCACAGCAGATGGCGTTTCAAAGCTTATCGCTAACCTTAAGACATTTTCTTCCCCCGGCCCTGACACCATTTCCAAAAAAGGTACTAAAGGCGACCAGATATATCTACAGATTGTTTCTTCAGCTAATCTTTAACAAATCATTGACAGATGGCTGCATTTCGATGGACTTTAAAATAGATCACATCATTCCTGTCTACAAAAGCAGTGTTCGCTCTAATCGTGGTAATTATTGTCCAGCTTCGCTAACTAGCAGCCCACGTAAACTCTTGGAAGATATATTCTACTCTAACGTTATGAATAATTTAGTGTGCAACAACTCCTTCTTCAATAATCAGCACGGTTTTGTTAGGGTTATTCTTGGAATGCACAACTACAGGCTGTCCCCTAAAAAATGCCCGAGGCTTTTTTTTTTTTTGTCGCCGCAAAATTAACAATGGCGCCCTACGAAGCTGTCAAACACAAGGTGCTGTATAACGGGAGAAACCGAAAACGCGCGAAAATAGGCCCTGTTTTTCATTGAAATTTTCAGAAAATTACATAACTATTGATTGAAATATCGGTTTTGGCTGAAACATTGACATCTGGTTCGGACCTCTAGCGCTATCTTCCCGTAGTGAATGAGAGTTTGTCCATGCATAGTTTATTTTTCCGGCTAAGAAAAAGGAAACTTGTACTTTTTTTTGAACATTTTGTATTTGAATTTTCTGACGATCTGCATACTAACCTTGATTCAAAGTCCCAAACCGATGTCATCTTCCACGAATTCTCCACAGCGTTTGGACGTGTTCTTCACCTATGTCTCCACTCAAAACGGTCACGACTCAATATTGATTCCTTGGTCATTACTTGGATTCGCAGCTTGTTTTCGTCAAGAGTCCTACAGCCGTAGACTCATTATAATCTAATCTTATCAATGTCTCATCTGGTCTCCCTCGGTGCAGTGCCCTGGGCCCCCTTCTTTGCTTGATCTTCATTAAAGACCTTATAAATTCGATTTCTTCTAACTGAAGTCTGTTCGCCGACGACTGCGTAATATAGCACCAAATAAAGTGCCATTACAATCGCCTCCTGCAGAGTGACCTCGAAAACAATATTCAAATGGTGGGCTGGTGTCACTAAACCGCTCAAAGTGCAAGTTGATTAGTTTTTCTCGCAAGTTTTCTCTATTCGCTTTTTTAAATTATTCTCTTGGCACAGAAAACAGGAAGTATGTTCAATCATATAAACACCTTGACGTACATTGGTCTCCTTGGATGTCTTGGACTAACCACATTGACCCTGTGTCTGCAGAAGCTTCTACAACCCTTTGTCATATTGGACGCTGCCTGTACTCTGCCCCTCCCGCTTTCCGACGACTGACCTACGAAACGTCTATCCGTCCGAAGATAGAGTAGGCACCAGCCATTTGGTCCCTTCATTAAATAACCTTACTAACATCTTAGAAGCAATTCAAAATAGATCTGCCTGATTCGTCTTATTTAACAATGAGCGTACTGCTAGCATATCGGCCATGAAAACTTCTTTATGCATTCCTACTCTCAATGTACGCCCTAGAATATCGTGCCTTTGCATCTACCATAACATTTTTCATCGCCACCCTACTCTCTGCTGGAGGAGTCATCGTTCATCTCAACGATATTTTAACTCCCTTAGTATACGTCGCATCCCCGGTTCCAATGTTACTTTCAGCAACTCTTTTCTTTCCCTTGTCACAACAGAAGGAAATTATCTGGCGGACCACATAGTAAAATAAAAATAAGAATAACTTTATTTTCTCCAGTGAAGTCGGGGACAGATAAAATAGCCGTTGTAGCGACTTAACGATGTCTCTGCCCGCTTTCGATTAGCAAATTGGAAAGCCGCGTGAAAAACAACACAAAACTAGATAAATATAAAGATAAGTGACTGCGACAAAAGAGGCATACACACAAGAAGCAAGTGCAAATTACATAAAAAGTAAAAATCAATTGGGTAATGTAAAAAAGAACAATGAAGTACCAAAGTTTAAAAGTAAAGCATGCTATAAATATGCATATAATACATGCCAAAGCGTTTAATACAGGTAAAAAAATTGAGAGGCCATTATGTTCCCAAATAATAGTGACACTATATATTCAGGAAAAAAATAATTGAGTCACACAATTAGTAATTCAGCACAGGTTTAGGCATAATATTAATACATAGAGATAAATGCTGTTATCATTGACTCTGCAGAAAGCATTTCTGGTGTTATGGTATGTTCTAGTAACTCATTTAAAACACAGATAGGTTATATGTAATGATTTGATTAACATAGGAGGATCTGCAGAAAGGGGATGTTACAGTTTTTGTATGTCTAGTGTTATACCGTGGAATGTTACTTCTGAGATTTCTTAAACCAAGGATAGCAATATGATTAGTTTCGGCCGCCGAAATATCGAGTGATATAAGTTTGTATCTGAAGAGCAAATTAATTTTAGTATTTTGATATCTGTAAAATGTGTTTGTGTGAGTGTAGCATGGAACATTTCCGATAGTTTCTGTGGCCTTCTTTTGAGTGGAGTACTATGGTATGGAGGTCGTGTTGGGTAGTTGTACCACGCATTGATAAGCATGTATGTTAAGTGCGGCAATATGAATACATTGGATGATGTTATTTTATCGTTCTTTGCTGGATTATGTCGATATTTATTTAGAGGACCATTAACCTTGTTAATGTTTGAAGGAATGTGGCCTATATGGTATTAACAGGTTATATGCTCAGAAAAGAGGTCACCAAGAGTTTTGATGGCGCTAACTATTACAAATTGGTGAGCATCCAGGTGGATAGGGCGCACATCAGTACACATTATTGACCATGATATTTTTTTAGAAATGCTGCTTAGACTATCATAAATACGTAATCAATACCATGTTCTCTTGTGTGGCCACTAGCTTAACCTCAGCACATCTTTTTTTTCTTTTTTCTTGTGAATATAAAATCTGAACATGCGTAGTCTTTCCTGTATTGCTCCCTTTATGAAATGCCCCTCATGGTCCCCTTAAGTGTAAAATAAATGAATGAATGAATAAATATATGAATACTCGCCCCGGAAGAACTATCCTTCAATGGACACTTCCTGGGACTTGGGATCAGACATGTACGTTATTCATTACAAGTAATCAAACTACTTGTCATCGACTACTCTGTGGTGTGACTCTGTAAGCTTTTTAATGTCTGCATCAGGAAGTAACTGTAAGAATTATCAAATTACTTGAGGAAGTACTAAAGAAGATGTAAACGTTCCTACTTTTCCATCCCCTTTCTAATGGTGCCGTTTGTACGAGGTTCCTGCCAAGAGAACCATGTCTCCTTAGGGGCATGGTTTTACCAATGTTTGGGGTTTAAGAAGGTAAGTAATTTATAATTCTGTGGTTCTAATCCACTAACGGAGAGTACAAAAAAAATAACAGTTTCCAAACCGGCAGAAACTTTTATTGTTTTGAAAATCTGAAGTAGTGGGGAAAGTAACTGTCACCCTTTCATTTATCGGCCAATTAATTTTTCTTTTCATGTAATCGAATAATGTAGTTGAATAGTTTTTAACCAAATGTAATTGTAATTGTACTCGATTACGCATTTCGCGTAACGTGTACAAGAGTGTCTGAGATGAACTGAGAAAGAGCCGCAACGTTACTGCCTGTATGTTGCAAATACTTTCTCTTCCATCGGATATGGATTATGAGCTACCCTGGACTGGCATCAACCCGAATCGCCAGTCCTCTGAGTACCAAGAATCAGTAGGGAAAAAGTAAGGTGCGAAAGGGGGAGGGAGAGAAGGGAAGAAACACTGCGATGAGGCTGTCGACACAGAAATGTAACGGTTTGCTTATAAAAATTCAGAAAAGTATTGTTTGCCTTGAGTTTAGGGTGACACGAAGTGCTAGACACAAGCCTGCGGCGCTTCTCAAAGCGTGCAATGATTCGCGTGGCACGTTTCACAGAGACAGCTGTTATAGCCTTTCCGCCTCACACGAAATAATGTAGGGCGTTGTAGGGCGTCCGTCACCGCCATCGGAAAATGCATAAAATAAAGAAAAAGATATTGCCGCCACCAGGATCCAAGCTCGGGTACGCACATGGAATGTAAAATGAGCGTGCAACCACAAAGTGGTGCCTGGTAAACTGTATGTGCTGAGGTTACGTGCGCATATGAGCCTCGCGCAGCGCCCGCTAGATGGCCGCATTTGCCATGACAACGCATCACGTCATCTCGACACTTCTTTGTGTATAAAATAAATGAATGTGTCACTCTGCGAGCATACAATAGCAAAGGCTTCGCCAGGTAAGGAGCCGACCGCGGCAGAAGCGGGCCCATTATTTAAGGTCATCATACAGAAATTAAAGGTTTACTGCAAGGAACACAAGCATACATTAGGATCCAATAAAATGTCGTATCTAGCTATCAAGGTGGCTGTACTACAGATTCACACGGAATTGATTAATTTTAGCGTTGTTGCAAGGCATATACGTCATACACGCCTCAGAATAAATAAATGCCAATAAATAAATGAATCCGGCGTCTTACCCAATGACTGCCTTGCAGCCCGTGTTGTACCTGTTTTTAAGAAAGGGGATCCCTTATCGCCAAGCAATTACCGACCCATCTCGTTAACGTGTGCGTGTTGAAAGCTGCTTGATCATAGTATTGATAGCGCCATGAGCGAATATTTATGTGCAAACAACATTGTGACCAAGTTTCAATACGGGTTCAGAAAAACTTTTTCAAACACTACCCAATGAGTATTTACCGTTCATGAATTTGCAAGACTACTAGACGAAACCGGCCAGGTCGAGGTTATTTTTGGGGATTTCAGTAAGGCATTTAACCAAGTTCCCTATAGAACACTAACTTCAAGACTGCATAGTATTCGGCCTCTCCCAGATATTGTAAAGTGAATTCTATCCTACTTACTACATCGCAAGCAGTTCGTAGAGGTAGGGGTTGTTATTCGGAGGCGTTAATGCAACAAATGGGGGCAAAAAGGAAGCGTCTTGGACCCACACTCTTTTTAATTTATGTAAATGACATTGTGGATGTCATAGACCGATTTGTTAGAATTAGGTTTCTTGCTGACAATTATGTCTTATTTAAAGATATAACTTTAATTTCTGCGGCTTCAAGTTCGGGTGGATGAGACGCCAACGCCGAGCATGTTATGGACGAAGCGGACGCGCAGGAAGCACTGGAAGGGGCAACCCTCGCCACTGAGTTACCGGAAAGCACGGGCACGGAGGCCGACCGGGCCGCGTCTGAGCACCCGCTGAAGCTGGTCGCCTCTGCATCGGTCGGCGCATCCACGGGAAACCGGGAAGAGGCGCAGACCAACAAACACGAGACGACGGCACGAAATGAACCGCCGACGTCAAGGAATGAAGGGGCCTCAGTTAAACACTGCGCTTTCACCGCTTAACGAGATTCACATGGTGGACGTCAGCAGGCTGGCTCAAAACAAGTTGACAGCGGCCCGACCCTGGTGGAGCCACCGGTAAAGGCGGTGCCCCCTAAAAGGAAGCCGCTTTGTCCCCCTCCAAAACCTGAGCCCGAACCCAGGGATCCAGACAAGCAGGCCGACTGAAGCGTCCCCGGGTCAGGTCCTGGTGAGGATCCGTCTACTAATCGGGTCCCTGACAAGCGGGGACATATAGCCTTACCGACAACCTGAAAGTAGTGACGCTAAATGTTCGCGGGTTTGCCTTGCGTGGCCAACAGTACCAGGTCAGAAAGCTGCTAATCGATAATGGCATTGACATCCTCGCGATTAGGGAGACGAAGGTTGAAAGCAATGACGCAACAGCTTCCTGCTAGCCCCCTTTTTACATTATACCTCGAGGTTTGCGTCTCTCGTGCCAACGAACTGTCCGGAGGATGTATGTTATTTTTCAAAAAAGTAATTAAACGCGATCGACCTTTCCCTCACTGTCGATAGCGAGTGTAGATGTGTTATTTCTGACTGCAGCTTGAGCAATGTTACGAATACAAAATAATAAATTTCTACGCGCCAAACGATGCTAATTATAGGGAAATGTTTTTTGAAAAGGGATTTACGCTTATCTAGGCTGCCAAAAGAAAACCATTATGTTTGGAGATTTCAATTGTGTTCTGTGATGTAAGAGACCGCTCTGGTAATACACAACAACGAGATATTAGCACGAGTATTTAAAATAAAATGATAGTCCAAGTTGACTTACATATGACGTAGCAAATTACGAAAGAAATAACGCTTCATTGCGGTAGACAGATTTTCAATGCAAAGTCATGCCCGTCTTGACAAAGCATATGTATCGAGTTGAACTTTTAACTCGTTTTCGATAACTACAATGTGCCACCCGTTTATTTCTCCGATCATGCGCTGGTTTCTTTTTGTTTCCGGAGGCAAACAGAAAAAAACTAACTTTCAGTGATTCGTGAAGCTAATTAACGGTCTATTTAAGGATGACGTGTTAAATGAATCCTAGATGCATTGTTACTTCAGGATACACGGTGGTGGAGAGAGCCCCAGAACGAAGTGGGAATGGTATAAACGGAAGTTAAGCTAATTGTTATTGAACGTGCTAGAATGCTTGCGTACTGGAGGAAAACAGGAAAAACGTGCTGCTAGATGATCTTCACAGTATTTCTAAACTGAAATGCGAATAGCCTGGACAGTTTACAGATCAGCTGAACTATATAAAAAAGAAATAGTTATATTTGAAACAGAAAAAGTATAGAGGAGAACTCGTCAAGAGTTCGAGCTGAGAAAATACGATTCTGGGTGAACAGCCGACCAAACAGGCACTAAGTGCGGAAACTAAATATACAAAAACAAAAAACATCGCACAGATAGAATACGATGGCCTGTCGGGTAGTCGCCAGTAATTGAAAACTATTTTATCAAACATTGTAATAGTCCGTTTCGGCGGCGAGAAGCACGGCAGTGACATCGCAGCATTAAGATTACCTCGCGGTCATGCCCCGTCTAAGTGACGAGAAGAGGAGTGGCTGCAAGTTCCAATAAGTGCGGAACAAATCGCGCGTGCAATCGACGACCTCCCGTCATAAACGTCTCTTGGGCAAACGGTCCCGACTGGCGGCTTTTTATAAAATGACGGGAGGACACTTAAAACTGCTTGACGTGTAGGAACGCGAAAATGTTCCAGCACGCAGCGCATTCCAACAAGCAGCGCGCAACGTCTTCACTTTCCCACGGCACTCCGGCGGTGACATCACGCTCCGCCACTGCGCAGGCGCCGCCGGTTCCACGGCTTCCGTGTCGATGCATCTGCATTGCTGCGCTTTTCTTTGTGTTTTCTTCCTGAGGCGTCCGCTTTGACCTTGAGCGCCCCACCGACTTCCGCGACGAAGCATCTGCATTGCTCTGCTTTTGGCCAATGGGAATTCAACTGCCGTTTCGCTGCTACAGACGGTTCGCTCCATGGGACAGTTAATGCTTTCGCATTAAAAAGTACAACAACGTAATTGCTGGCCATCTTCCTGGTGTAATAATTGAGGCATGCGAGACAACTACCTTACCACCTTCTTTCTTACAGCACACACTGTTCTCATACCCAAGGTAAACGAATAACAAGAATTTAAACAAAAAAAATAAAAATCTACATGTCAATAGCTTTTGGTAATGTTGATCGTAAAGTTCTAAAAAGTTTTAGCCCGGCGGTTTGCAGAGCGTTTTTTGTAAGATTGTGGGTGAGCACTCAGACTTGTGGCATCAAGGTCGTTCGATTCTGACAAATGTTCACATTGCGAGAAGTATACTAGAGGTGTGTAATGAGGAACTAGATCAAGTTACGATGATTCAGATCGACTTCAAAAAGGCCTTTAATCGTGTACAACCACAATGTATTGTATAAAATATTAAAACACGTTGGAGTAGGCAAAATAGTGTTCGACTTTTTTCGCTTGGCATAACAGGATGTACTATCCAGCTCAGGATTAACGGGAAGCTTACAACGCGTATTAATGTACAGTCATCGCAAAACAAGATTGCCCACTGTCCCCGTCGCTTTTGTGTATATTTATTGTGTCCTCTTGTAGAAACCTAATTGAAAATTGACGTATGAATGGATTTTCTTTCTAAAATATAGAAGTACAACTTCTGGCTTACGCCGATGATTTTGCTTCTTTTTGTAAAGATAAGAGAGATAAGAGAAGTATTGTCGAAGCGGTGCGTGAAGTAAAGTCTGACTGCGAACTGACAGGCGCTGCCGTTAATTGGCTAAACTGTCGGCCGTTGGCACAGCGACATAGGTCTTGAAGCCCTAGTTTTTGAAGACATCAGTTCAATGCCAACGTCCACGGAGTATCTTGGTGTAGCAAAGACAACATTATAAAATATCAAATGTGTACTAATGGACGGTTATTCAAGAGACGCAAGAGAAAGCTGGTAAATCGGGTGGGTGGGATATGTCACTTTCTACACGTGCCACTGTCTGTAATATCTTTTTAATTGCAAAATTGTGCGGTCACTTCAAGTTTTCGCGTGTGCTAGAGTAAATGTACAAATATTACATCGTGTTTTTTTCTGTGTTCGTATGGCGGTCTGGGTGGGAAATATTATGTCACGACAATCGGTTTCGCTGCGTCAAGAAAAGAGGGCTGTCCCTAACACATCTATTTGCCAAGCACGTTGTTTTCGCGGTTTTTGTTTTTTAGAAAACGAACTAATACTTTTCTTCGTGCTGTCATTCAGACTACACTTCCAGAGGAAATATCTTCGTTCGTTGTCTTTTCGTGTTACCCAAATCAAAGACTAATTGGTGGTTTTCTTTGCGAGGTGATTAACACCTGCCGGCTTTTGCTTGTGCGTTTCTCTCTTGAATATGTGTCGAATGTCACCCGAAAACGCCTTACACGAGATAATATTGACACTGCCTGTCCTGTACCTGTGTATAGTTCAATGTTTCATGCTGTCCCAGAGCCGGACGTGTTAGCTGGAGTAGTGAAAATGTCAATACTACCTTCTGTAAAAACCGTCTTTACGTTACACGGAAGTACTCCCCCAGTAAACACTCCGCTAAATCAGAAAAAAAATATTTTGTACCTTGGGTCGTTGACTGCCTTCGCGCAAAAACAAACTGAAACTACGGAACACGCTGGGACTCATTTTTTATGTTTTTCAGAGAACTATTAAAAACGATTTTATTTTGATGACTCCTGGTATCATGTTTTTTTTTTCTATTCACAAATACAGCCAAATTCCGGTGGACCTTTTCATGCTCCTGGACCTGCATGCAGTAAGGTGCACTAAAATGGCTGTAAGACATGCTGCTGTAGAAGCGCGGCTCGTTCGATTGTATTTTATCGAATCCGTTCGCCGCCTGAAATATATGTACGCCTCGTAAGAGTGTCCGCCCGATGGGGTGCCCCTATTGGACGCTCTAGAGAACTGAAGAGAATTTTAACATTCATGCTCGAGCCCTGTGTGTTGTACACGAGGTTTTATCTTTGTGATTACCATTGATCGTTGAGTTCGCGTTTCTTGTCAAAATCGGCAATAATAATAAAAAAGTGTCTGCTTAGCGTAGTGAGTAGGTTGACTCGCTCGCGAAGAAGGGTTCTGAGTTCGAATCCCGCCTAAAATTTGTTTGATGTATCGAGGCCCCGTACCCTGAGGAGAGGGCAAAGCGAGCGGGGTAGCGACCTACACGATCCAGAACACAACACAGGAATGAATTTAATCAAGCGACATCACCTATATACAGCGAGAGGGGTGCCACAGGAATGCGGCAGACTATTTACAAAGTCGGTAGGTTGCGGCCACTACAAAATTCTTCAGCTTTTTTTTTTTTTAAGGAAAATCAATTACTTCATTGAGAAAATCATTTGAGACATGCGGAGACCTTTCATTCGCATTACATGTCATGTTTTTTAATCACTTTCGTCCCACGAGTGACGTCACGTCTCACATGAGCGTTGTGGGTAATTGTTCGAAATTCCCGTGCGGAGGTCATGTGGCTGTGACGTCATGACCTTGTCGACCAATCATGATTTTCCCGTCCCAAAGATGTCGAAGCTGACGCCCACTTTTCTGCGACACAACCTCATTAACGCTATTGCGTTAAAATAGCTTGAAGGGAATTTCGAGAACAGGAAACAACGTAAGTTTCCACCCATTTGCGATCATTTTGTGTCGCTTATACAGACGCTCATACACGCCAGAAAACTATTTGCAATATGCTAAATTGTAAGAGCTTGAGTTATTCTGTTCGCATTTCTGAAGGTTTGTCCGCTAAGAGAACTCCGAAGGTTTCCACGTGCCACGTCGGCGTGCACTCGTGATGTTTTTGTTCAGTTCGGTTATCGAACTTCTATATTTTTACAGCAAAGATAGTTAATCGGTGAATTTTTGCGGGTCTCGTTTTATGAGCATGGAATCATATTTTGACTTTCCGGGTGATAATACCATTTTTTTGTGCATTTTTTTATGACTAAACGACTAGCCAGGAGAAACTGCGTACTCTTTCCATTTCTTCCGTTCTGTTGTTTTGAACAGTCCGAGTTTACAGTGTCTATAAAAGACCGTTGTCCCCGAGCTTTTTCAGCTTCGTTTGATTGCCACATCCCGATGCGGTCTAATGTTGAAAACCTTTTTATTTATTTATTTCTATAAAATGAACGAAGCACCTTCCTATGGTCGATCAGGATCGAAACAACCTGAACCCCATTTAATGTAGAGAGATGGCTGCTGTCCCCAACCGTTCATATTCTTTTTCTGTATTTTGTTTCTTCTTGGATTCAGCTATCCGCCGAGTGAAATTGCAGTTCTCAGCTGTGCGCACTGCAGCTGCTGATGACTGCTTTTCTTTTTTCCTCTTTTATTTTTACGCTTGAGGTATAAGGTAGGGACCCACCCTATTTGTTGTTAGAGTGCAACGACTCATTTCTAAAGCACAATTTACCGGCGACGGTTAAGGTAAGCAACTACGAATTATGTGCACGATTGCGACAGCCGGCTTCCAGTTTTCATTATCTTTCTCAAATGCGTTCGTACAGAACCGCCTTTTTAAAAAAAATGGCTTTACGACGCCAAGCAGCGAACATAATTTCTACTTTCTGTATAAACCGAGATACCCCGAAAATTACTTCCGAAGCCGGCTTTTAGGAAATCTAGGAAGCAAAACCCTGATTAGAACTGCCCTTTATATAGAAAGAAACTCGGGCTTCGAGCAAATGAATCTTTTGCTTTATTTTGTGTTAAAACGCAGGAGTGCCCGCATGGAGCTTTTTACGAGCTGCTTCTTTCTCTTCGCAGTTGTCTACTTAACTAATTGGGGTTGTGTGGATATTTATACCGCGTGTAGTTGGTCAGCCATTTAAAGTTGCGACGAGTCACTCGCTGTAGGTGAGCAATTTAGCCAGTGCAGTACAACCGCTAGCCTGGGGGTCTTCAACCTGCACCACGCAGTAGTGATACACGACCGCACGCCGGTACGATGCTCATCCAGATCGAAACGGGCAGGGGTGGGGATTGAACCCAGGATCCCTGGGTTCTGCAGCGCGAGCTTTCGCTCCCCGTGCTCCGAGCTGGTGTGCGCTAGCCCACTCGGCCACCGATCCCCCAGTTGTCTCCATCACTTCGTTTTACCTGTATGGGGACGCTTTCCAAGTGCCTGGGACACTCGAATAATCCCTGGAGGTTGAGAAATCTCAATCCCATGTCTTGTTGTTTTTCAGCGTAACGCTCGATGAACACCGAATATTATTCTAGGTGGAAAAATAAAAGCAGAAAAAAAACTGAGCCCCGAAAGAGCACCTACCCCCCCCCCCTTCTTGCGAAAAAAAATAAAACCCTGAAAATATAATTCTTTATATATAATTCATGATTAAAATGCAGGTGCAACCATGGCGTAGTTTAAAAACGAATGTACTTCCCGTGTTTCCTGTAATTTTTGTCCAAATTTATTTTTTGTGTATTATAAAAGTCACTATATCGCGCGCAAGAAACAAAATAACGCGTAGTGCTTCTGAAACTAAAGCATGTTAAATTGTGCAGGTAAACATCAAAAGAAAGTAATATCATTTCCGTTTTTGCTTATTCAAATATTTGATGAAGTGAAAAAATATCGTATGATTTGACCCTGAACTGCGTTTGTCATTTCAGCTTTTTTCTTTTTTTCAAATTTGGAACTACGAGAAACAGCGTTCAATCCGACGATGCACAGTCCCGTAAAGATGCTGGCTATTTCTTTCTGTAAGTCCTACTAGAAGCTACAACAAAACCCAGCAGAAGAAGTGACAAAAAGCAGCTGAAAATCGCGCTAAATTCGGAGTCCGAGAAAATTGCAAAACACAATTTTCTAAGAAAAAAAAATAAAATAAAGGAGGGCTATTAACGAGTATTTTTTTTTTTATTTACATTCAATACATACACTTTTTTTCTTAAATCGTGTGTAACGATTTTCGAAAGTTCTGATAAATGTATGATTTCCGGTTCGTTTTTCGCACGTTGTACCAGCCCGCAGGCGCTCCAACGTCTGCTTGACTTGAACGGTGCCCGTTACAAGAAAGAAATTTACTTATAATCAGTTACATTCTGGAGTAATTTTTGTAATACTTTGATTCCTTCTACTAGAAAGTAATCAAAAGAGCAACATGATTGCCTATGGAAGTACTTAAGGTACTTACGACCGTTACTACATTTCTCTCCCTTTCGTAATGGGGCCCTTTGTTCCTTCGCAATTCCTAAGGAATCCTCAAACCAATTCTCCGGTATGGTCTACCGAAATTGGTGGACTAAGACGATAAGTAGTCTATAGTTGAGCGATTATAATTCAATAATGGACAGTATAAAATTAAGAGCCATTTTGAAACCTGCACAAATTCCTGCCGCTTTCAAAATCAGCAGTAATCGGAAAAGTAGCGAGTAATTACTTTTCTTCTCAAGTAATAAAGTAATCTAATCGAACATTTCGTAACCAAGAGTAATTGTAATTCGAATCAATTATTTTTTTTAATAACGTGTACCAGGCGGTCTGACCCCTCCCCTTTCCAGCCCTCCTCTTCCGGCGGTAAATGTTCATCCGTACCACATAACACTTGCCCACGTGCGGGAAAAGACATAAGTTAGCTTCCCCTGCTGCGTGCTCATGAAGTGACAGGGTTAGAACGGCAGTCACTGACAGGGTGAGAACGGCAGGAACAAGCTTCTTTTGTCCCGGCTCTGGCGCGAGCTTCGTACCTTCGACAATGCTTCGACGTCTCGTGCGCCCCGAGCGCGCGCCAGCAGCCAAAGCACGGCAGATGGCATGTAGCGCGTGCTGGAGCCAGGACGTCAAAAAAACACGCCCTGCCGCACTTAGTATGTCAGTGGCTATAGAGAAAACAATACGAACAACATCAGGTCCTCTCTGGAGGTATAATTTGTATTTCCACGTCCATTTGTAGTTACTCCACATTAAAAAAACGCAAGTACGACGTTTGAATTATTTACTTCATAACTATTATCTCAGCCCATCTTGTTTTATGACTCTATTCTCTTGCAGTCTTGGCCATTGTTTTCGACGGGGTGCTCAGCACCGCTGGACGCGCTGGAGGACGCTTCGCTCGGGAGGCCAACGCAGGAGACGCAGCTGTGGCCGAGGAATTTCGAGTGTCTTGGAACGGGGAAGATGCGCGTGCCGAATCCACCGTTGAAGGCGGTGGTGATGGCAGTGGAACTGATGTTATCTATGGCTCACAGTAAAATGGCATTGTAGATTTGAGCTTGCTGGCATCAACTGGGTAATTAGGCCCATTTCGCTCTTCCCTTCTCAAAAGAGCAGTCGATACAAGATACGGCTTGCATTAACCCGCGAGCGCGTGTTTAATCTTAAGAGTAGCCTGTTAATTAAAATATCCATCGTACCTCAGCTGGGAGTAGATATTCTGCGAAATGCCAAATTGAATTTTTTTTTTTAACGGGTGACGGTCTGGAGTTTTGTTTGCGTGTTATTTTGTGTGCTGGTTTCTCCCAGAGAAATAAAGTGTTTGTCTAGATGTAGTGTGGTCTTTTTTTTTATGTTGCGGATTTTGATATGAATGCCCCACTATATTGAGCAAGTTCTTGGGGACAAGCTGAAGAAATTTACGTGAATTTTTGTCTCGTTTCTATGGGAGACTTTAGGGGTAACTAAGGCGTTGAAATTAACGAGGCCCGACTGCACTGTGTTTGATACCGACGTGGTTAAACAGCATGAGCATGACATGGTATACTGTGCCGTTAGAATTAGTTCAAGCAAACTTCATGTGCAAAACCGGCATATTTCGCGTATTGTGTCGACAACCTCCATACTTATTTTATTTATTTATTTATTTATCAAACCTCAAATGCCCCAAATAAGGGGTATTACATGAGGGTAGTACGAAACATCAAAAAATTCTTTGATGAATGCCTTGAAATGGGCGGGGTTGGAGTGGAGCATGGCGTCGGTGGGCAGATCGTTCGAATCCTTTGCTGTCTGGCAGAAAAATGAAAAAAGATGTGCAGTGCAGCGGGCATGGGGGGGGGATAGACAGCTTCCTGATGACTGATGCGGCATGAAACGCGGTGAGCTGGTGCGATAACAGAGCTGCCAAGTGATGAATGATAAAACTTGTGAAAAAGGCAGAGCCTGGAAATTTTGCGCCGTTATTCGAGGTTAAGAAGATTAGCTTGAGATTTAAGTGCGGTGACACTGCTATGATAAGAGTAGTCTGAGTAGATGAATCTTTCTGCGCGATTTTGCACGGTTTCGAGCGTTTTAGTAAGATTAGATTGATGTGGGTCCCAAACAGCAGATGCATATTCTAGTTTGGGTCGGACTAGTGAGAGGAAAGATAGTAGTTTTACCGATGGAGGAGCTAAGCGTAGGTTGCGACGTAGAAAGCCAAGGGCGCGATTCGCGTCATTAGCTATGTTCGTTATGTGAGATGACCAAGTTAAATCGTTTGAAAAGGTAATGCCTAGGTATTTATATGAAGGTACAGGAGATATGAGTGAACCACAAATGACGTAGTTAGGAGATGGGTAAAATTGCCTATGATGAAAAGAAACAAGGGATGTTTTGTTGGTATTCAAAGACATAAGCCATCTAGCACACCAGGCCTCGATATGGTGAAGATCAGACTGCAGGGCATGAACGTCAGTGCTGTTATTTATAGGACGATAAACAACGCAGTCGTCTGCGAATAAGCGTATGTTAGATGAGATATTAGCAGGTAGGTCATTTATGTAAATTAAGAAAAGTAGGGGACCGAGAACAGTGCCCTGGGGCACTCCAGAAGCAACCGGAGATCGGGGCGAAGAGTGGTTATTAGCATGAACGAATTGTTGTCGGATTGACAAGAAGTTACGAATCCAGTTACAGACTTGAGGGTCGAGGTTTAAACGCGAAAGTTTTAATAAGAGACGTTGGTGTGGAACTTTATCGAAAGCTTTTTCGAAATCTAGAAAGAGGGCATCCACAGGTATGTTATGATCAGCACTTGAACTTAGATCGTTAGTAAAAAGAGCAAGCTCGGTAAGAAACCATGTTGGCTCGGATGAAAAAAATTAACAGATACTAAGAAATTTATAACATGCGAGTAAATTATATGCTCCATTAATTTTAATGAAACACTGGTGATTGAAATGGGACGATAACTGCTGCTTGAGGTTGGTGGACCTTTTTTGGTATGGGAACGATCTTGCCCACCTTCCAGTCCAGTGGTACCACTCCAGATGAGAGAGATTGCTGAAAAATGTGTGACAAAAGGACGCTTGTGGCACTTTTTGTGTTTTTGAGTATCTTTGAATTGATGCCGTCAACACCTGCGGATGATGTTAGTTTCAAAGCTTCGATTGCTTTTAGGACTCCATTAGAATTAAAGTTTATGTTGGGCATAGCCGGGTGATCAGAATAAGGAAATTCAGGGAGATCGCCGGCTGGTTCTTGCGTAAAAACAGAACAGAAGGAGGAGTTCAATGTTTGGGGAATGTCATGTTTGGGAATGGGCGAGTTGTTCTGATCACATAATGATATGGGCTTTGATTGACCGGGGTTGATCATTTTCCAAAATTGCTTGGGATTGCTATGCAACATCGCGGGCAAAGTAGAAGAAAAAACGTGCGTTTGGCTTGAGCAACAAGAGAGTCAAACATTTTTTCGGTAGCATTGTATTTATCCCATGCCCGCGTGCTGTTCGACAGTTTAGCTGATCTAAACTGTCGCTTTTTTTTTGTTGCTGATACGTTTCAGCACGTTATTGAACCACGGAGTTGATGTTTGTTCAATAACAGTGATAGTGGGAATATACGTTGTGATTAGATGTTCCATTTTGTTTTTAAAAATAACCAGTTTTTTTCAACAGAACGTTTTGCAAAGTCAGTGAGAAACCAGCTGCAGAAAGTGTCTAGTTCTTCGTTCATGCTTTTGTAGTCACCTTTATCATACAGTGTTAAAGTTTTCTTCACTTTTTGGGGTGCGGAAGTTGACACTGAAATGTGGCGTGTATCGTTACGTGATCACTGAAACCGGGTAAATATGTAATTGACGACATGTTTTCTGGGTGCGAAGCAAGCACAAGGTCAAGGATGTTAGAAGAATGATCAGTTTGCCTGGTTGGGGAAGAAACAAGTTGCGATAAACCAAATGTGAGGCACGTGTTAACGAAGTCGCTTTCTGTGTTGTGTTTGGATGTAGTAAGTGCCAGGTCGGCCCAGGTTATTGCAGGAAAGTTAAAGTCACCGAGCAGAAGAATGGGAGCGTGCTGATATGACGTAGTTATCCATCGAAGGGCTTCATGAAATTCAGCAATAAAAAAGAATCGGCATCTGGTGGGCGGTAACAAGCACCAATAATAATGGGTGGGTAGGAAGCATTACAGGATATAAACATGATTTCTAAAGGGGAGGGGGTGCTAATAGCAACGCATTGCAGGTTGCGATGAGCAGCCAACAAAACGCCTCCGCCGCGTTTGTTCGCACGATCGCGACGAAAGATATCAAAGTTAGGAAAAGAAGATAACAATTCTGTATCACAAATAGATGAATTTAACCACGTTTCGGTGAGCACGACAATATTACATTCAGTGGTATCAATGAGACTGCGAAGTGATTCTCGTTTGGGCAGAATACTTCTGATGTTTGCATAAATGAGAGATAAGCAGCTGTTGTTTGAACTCGCAGAAAAGTTTGTTGATAGCTATGAGGGACGTGGAATAACCTTTTGTGTAGTGTGATCGAATACGTAAGTCGTGTTGTTAATTATAAGTTTATCATGACGGAGCTTGAAGAGACTTCGTTGGTTTTTACCAAATTCAAGCAAATGCTTTCGAGCAGTGCGTGTGTTTGGCGAGTAGTCTTCGGAGATACTGTAGCTGGTACCCTTAAGCTTTTAGCAAATGAAAGAACTTGCTCTCTGATTTTGAAATGTGCAAACTTTATAATAATAGGCCTATTTTTGTTAGGCTGGAAGGTTCCAATCCTGTGGGCTCGCTCGATATCTGTTGGTTGGAGGGGCACGTTGAGCACCGCGCTGCAATGCTCAATTATTAGGCTTTCTGACTGGGCCCATGTTTCGCGTTGATTATCTGTGTGTCCGAAAAAAATAAGATTTGTTCGACGAGCCCTGTCTTCAGAGTCGTCGAATCTGGCTGTCAAGTGAGCGATTTGTGTAGCGCTGTCCTTGGCGAGAGTCTGAACACTTTCGACCTGTGACTTGATTGTAACTATAGACGAGCAGTCCTCTTCTATATTCGTAAGCCTTTTTTTAATGTCGTTGAACGTTCTATCATGTTCTGATAGTTGTGAACGGATCGATTTCATTTCCTCTAAGAGTGACGTTTGCCCAGACTTGATGTCATTTAGGGCCGACATTATGTCACTAAAGTTTTCAGTGGTATTCATATCTGCAGAGCGAGTGTGGGGACCAGGGTTCACTTCAACATCCCCAGATAAAAGCAGTAGTTTCAGTATTACGCATGCACAGTTATGAACAATAATAACACAATAGCCTGGGCTCGGCAGCACTAGCAACGCGGCGTAACTAGTACGCGATGTATGTAAAGAATAGCAAGTGATTACCTGCACAAAAAACATGCGGCGCTGGTGAGCGAAACCCATCGCAGGCGTGCCGCCGAGCCCAGTGAAGCAGATGCAGATCTCGCGCAGCCTATTATCGCAGAGACGGCGCTCGAGGGATGACGGTATCGATGCTGTGGCCTCTTGCGACGGGGGCAGCGATACGGGCGATGACAGGCGGGGCGGCAGCTTGTTCAGAGGCATTGTAGAAGGGTTGTAAGTGGACGAGCCTTCCGTAGTAGACAACAGGCTTGACATCAGCACGGGAGCGTCCAGGTGATGCCGGGCCGGCGAGAGCAGACTTCCATCGGTGGCGTACGGGGACCCGTAAAACGGTGACCAAAGGCAAGCCAGGGCGACGGTCTGCACAAAAACATGCGGCGCTGGTGAGCGAAACCCATCGCAGGCGTGCCGCCGAGGCACGCCTGCGATGGGTTTCGCGTCCATACGTTTCGGGTATGGATGTCGCCGACACACCTCTTGGCGCGCCATTAAAATAGGCTAATTGCAATTTAATACGAAAGTCAGTCGCAGACTCTAACGAAGGAAAATGATGCTGCAGTCTCCACCATCGGGAACTGCAAGCATTATTCGCACTACGCGTTCTCTCTGCTGCGAATTCGGTGCAGCGATGTACCGCACATGCGAGAAATCACGTATCCTTTCACATTGCCTGAAAGCATATACCACTTCCCACATTTGACCAGCACAAACATTGAACAACTATGTCCAATTATTTTCACTTTTATTTTTGATAAACATACGCTCGTGAGCAGAATTGTTTTGAGTATTTGTGACTTTTGGGCTTATTCACAACTTCAAATCAAAAGTGTGCCCCTCTTCCTCGGTTAGATTGAAAGCGTTTTGTCCATTCAAATACAAGGCGAGACACCCGCTTGTCTTGTTCTCTGGGTTTGTTCGTTGCTATGGTTTTTATCCACACTGTCAGGTATTGGAAGAGCAGCGCTTTTACTGGGAGTCCGTCCCGGCTTCAGGAGCGCCGTAGCTATACAGGTTTGGCAGTTGGAGCAGCGACGAATAATAACACAAAATGTGGTGAAGGACCGGATTTCATGCGAGAAGCGTTACGATGGAGCTTAACAAAACACCATTACACGTTGCCCAAATGCTAAATAAGGTACGCATAGTTTTAGAAGACAAGGCGTACGTAGAAGCAGCATAAGAAAACGCCTACTTAGTTTTAATTAATTATGCTTATGAAGAACAAAGCAACACTAATTGTAATTAGCGATATTTAGTTTGCAACGACAATTAAGGCCGGCCCGGACCGTGCAGCCCGCAACCCGATACCTTTTCTCGGCGCCAAGAGGACGCGAACGGGAGTGCAAGCGGTTAGAGCAAACGTTGACTCACAAGAGCTTGCGGAAGAGACAACCGATTGCGCGCAGATAGCCCCTGAATGACAAAGTCGGTAGCTCTGCTCGTGATTTCATGTCGTCACGGCAGCGGATCATAAGGCAAAAAAAAAAAATGACCGAATTTCCACGCGGTGAATGATGTTGATTGGGGCGAAGCGGCGTCTGCTCTGTTTTCATCCATGTCAGAAAGATAATGTGTGGTATGGAACGTGGTTATATACGCATTTGAGCATTTGACCGCAGCACCCTCTCGTCTATAAACGTTGAGCCAATGCGTGCAAAGTTTAACGCAATCACATACGCATTTGACCGCAGCGCCCTCTCCTGTATAGACGTTGGGCGGCTACATGCAACGCTTCATCCATGACATCCCCAGCTCTTGAGTTACTACCACATCTCAAAGCCCCCTACTCGTCCCGCAGTCGTGGCCGAGTGGTTAAGGCGATGGACCAGAAATCCATTGGGGTCTCACCGCACAGGTTCTAATCCTGTCGACGGCGCAAACATTTTTTTCTTTTTTAAGAAGACAGATTGGATGGCAATCGATGTGAGCACGGACGCCGGGCGCACAAGGCTGACCCTAAGTGAGCTTCTCCCAAAACGCGTAGCACAGCGGGGTCATACGGGGCACTCACACACTCTCGGCATAATCAGAGGCCTGATTCTTAAAGCGACTCTCCAATGATGTTTGAACTGGTTGTTCGAAAATTTGCGCGCTTTCTGTGTGCTTATTCTGGGTCCTCCTACGTCTTTTAGCGCTGTTCCCACCAAACAAGTATGCGCCACCAACCAGAGCAAATACATGCCTTGTTTAGTGAAACGGACCTGATCCAACGTAGGAACGTGGTGAGGAAAATGTTTTTCCGGAAATTCAAAATATTTTGGGACGGAATTATAAAAGTAAAATTACAAAAATGGGCGAAATATTTTTGCTCCGTGACACAGTCTGATACATTCAATGATCGGAGTGATGGAGCGAAGCGTGTGGCCGATTGGCTACGGGTTGGACCCATGACTGCGCGCCAAGGACGTGCACGCATCGTACTTCTCGTCGCTGAAGCCCCTTGCAGCGTCGTAAGTTCTGGCTCCGAACGCGATCGGTATTACCAATGGACCCGTACTGTTCATACTTAGGCGTCTGCAAACCCAACGCGTGCCGCCGTAGGACGATGTTCGTCGTCCACTTCGCCATCATAGAATCCAGCCCGGCGTGATCAAAACCGCGTCTCGGGGCAGGGAGTTGCGTCGTAGTAGACTCGAACAAATAAAAAAAAGCGCAAATGCTAGGGATGCGAAGTGCAGATAAGCATTGATTTTCTACTAAATTTCACACAAAAGTCTGCGAAAAAAAGAAAAAGAGATCGCAATGTCGCGTCTGTTAAAGCATCCGACGGCCGGCTTCGGCGGATTTGATGCACTCGTATTTTGCAGTAGCCTTCCACGTTGACTTAGGCATAACGTCGAAGGAAGCGGATGATCTCTAAATTACACCGTTTACGAGTTTGAAATTGAAGCAGCACTCCGAATAAGCATATAGGGCTTCAACTTTTGTTTCGATTGCACACCACTACTAACTGTGGTATTTGTGCTTTCGAGCAGAAACGGATGCCGGCGAGATACGAATAGCACGCGATACCATTTCACTCATACATGAGGTTGTCCTGAATTCTGATTGACCCTATCCCTGATTAATCATCGAGCTTCAAGCTTTGGCTGGCACCGCTTTGAATCGCGTCACGGCTCGTTAAACCCACGAAGCCTCTTGGGGTATACGCGTGAGCTGTCCACCTAAACACTCGCAAAATTAAGCGCATGGACGTTGTGCACACCAACACACAAGCACGAAGGCACCAAACTGAACGGCGAGAGCCGCCCACGTTGACACACGGCAAAATCAAATCGAGGAACAAGCGCTGCGAAAACTTTCCGATTAACACGACACGCCGATTCCCTAGCTGGGGCGATGGAACGCCTTCGCGCTGGGAAGAGATCAATCGCCTCAATGCGCTAGCAGCGCTGGTGGGCATGCGCGCCGGTTAGTTTGGCTGGTTCTGCCGCTGAGAGGAGACGATGTCTTGTTTTGATGCATTAGCATTAGAACGCTCGTTGTCATGAAAACCCAGCGCTGTGTTTCGTTTGTTAGCGCCGGGGAGAGAGAAAGGAAGGGGAGAGGGTGACCTGTGCGACACTCGCATTGGTTCCAAGCGCTGACATCAACACACGTGAAGCTCTCTCTCTCTCCGGTGCTGAGAAACTGACAGACTCCGCCATGTTGTTGTCAGAACGAGCCCTTCCGTTTTCGTCATTCACGCGCACAGCCGGCACGAGCGAGAAAGGACGAGGCGCCGCGCAACACCTACTAGATCACAATGCCGTAGTGCTGAACGAGATGCATGGTGTCGTCAGAGAAAGAAATACGTAAACCGGAACGAAGCACATGACGGGAGTGTATTGCTAATGTTAGGTCCCATGCATTTCTGCTGCTTTGGAGCGGCGGGCATAGACGCGTACTTAGGTATTCTCGAACGGAATGTACTGCTGTCGACGCTGCGAGTATACATGAACAAAGCAGGAAAACATTGCTTCCAAGGACTGCACCTAGTTTTTCTAGCTTTAATTTGTACAAAACATGCATCGCCGCGCATTGCCGAAAATAAAATAAAGTTAGATAAGCAGTCGAGCAACTTTAACTCGTCGCGGCAAGACGAGCTCGCCTAACCTATCGTCTGCTCTTCTTTTCTCTCTTCATTCTCATGGGACCACCGGAGTGAGCACTTGCGACTTGTCGCATCCTGCTCCCGTCTTTACCCCTTCCCTCTTCCGGAGTATTGAATGGTTACGATGACAAAATGGTAAATGAAGAAAACCAAATGTACGCTAACTAACTTTGAAACTCTGAAACGGGAGAATAATCTACCCTACTTGCTCGGTGCTCATGGTTTGGTCTTTTGGCTTTGTGGGGCAGCCAGCATCAATAAAAAAGAAAGTTTTGTTGCTCAGCTTTGACCGAACGGTCGAGGGCTTCGAGGACTCCAAAAAAGGCCTTCGGAAACCCGCGCGGTCCGCAGACCCCATCTGAAAGCCACTGGCTTAGAGTTTGCACACGCTTTGACATTGCTGGCTCTGCTGCATCCTGGTGGCATGCACCGAGCAAGGAACCCTCACGTTCCCCCGCAGGGTGATGAAGCACCTGGGCTGCCCCCACGGCTGCGGGGAGGGCCACCGGTCATCGAGCGCAGGGACGGTGCTGTCGACAAGCCCAGGGTTGCCTGCTGCGCCTGCACAAAGCAGACGAGGCCCAGTTTCGCAGGGTACCGTCTGCGGCCGGCTGGTCAGGGACCGGAATCTTCTCGCGTATGCCTTGTTCGGGCAACTCGTATAAATCAGCTTTTACTAAGTTATTTTGAACGCCAAGGCACAGGCAGCAGCTGCAGGTTTCGTGTGTCATGTGCTGCATCTGCAGCTATAACTGTTTTAAAGCAAAAGCCTACAACAAAAGGCATTTTGCATATGCATGTCTGTCACCCCACCAGGATCTTAAACCACTTTTATAGAAATCTATTTTTCACGCATGGCAGTTGCAGTCTTCACGTTATCAAGTCTGTCTGGGAATTTGGGAGAGGTCTTCAGTGGGGAATGTCGAATGGAGGTCCTCCTGTGCCGGCTGAGAATAAGCAGTGGTGAAGACGTTACATTATGCTACCAATGTGGAAAACTTTTGATTATCTTGTCACATTTTATGGCATTATACGTCTTATCATCTACTACGCTGATCATCTACTGCCCCAACCCGCGTCGATAGCACACGCGCACTGGATGCAGGGCGTATATGCCAAACAAGAAAGTTCGCAGAGCCACTCTCCTTGTGATTGACAAGGCGGCCCGACTTGGCCTGGACGCCGGAGTATTTGCTCAATCCGGATCGCCAGCTTTCTCGCTTCCCCAGCTGGCTTGTTTCTTTCATCGCTTCTTTTGCCCGCTCGCTTGCTTGTTGCGCCTGGTTAATTTTTTCTATTTTCTTGTTGACTTTTTTATTATTTTTACGAACGAAGAGAACATAGCGGTGTTAGAAATGGGCTTTCGTGGAACAAACGCTCGCGCTGAATGCCGATGTACCGGCGTTCAATTGATGCGTATGGAAGCAACGGACTTCGCGATAGTAAAATGTTCTTTTATGAGTATTTCTGTATAAAACAATGGAAACTAATTCGAGTTAGCTTAATGTATCTCTTGTGCAGCTAGTGCTAAATATGTACAGAAAAATTAGTGTTTTTTTTAGCTTTTTCAAACTTTTTGTGCTTACCCACCATGACATGGCCCACCCCTTTTTTATGAATTTCGGGTGGCAGGGGGTGGGCAATGACTATGGTATATTACAATAGGTATATACCTGTTTAGCATTGAATTAATAATATTTTTAATATAAATCCAAGCATGTTTAGCTTAAGGGAGGAAGTGGGTTCTCAAAACTTTTTTTTTGTTTATTGCCCTATCTCAACGATATTTTGCACAGGCATGCAGTTTATTGCACTGATATCATAACTGCAATCAGATTTCAAATATCTCTTTTTTGTGGAAAGTTATTAACAAAATAAAAATAGTAATTAGCTAATTTCAGGAAAAATTTTAAAAAACCTTCCTATTAAAATATTAATAAAAAAAAGGTATCAATTGCTTCCTAAAGAAATGCCATACAAGCTAAAGCTATTTTTATTCCTATAGCACCATATAATCGTGTAAAAAAATTAAAGTGAACAGAAGACATACAATAGAGGCTATAACAATGTCTAATAATGAACTGCCAGTTCTATATATCAAGAAATATTATAATAAAAATAGCTTTAGCTTGCAGTCTAGTTCATTCCAAAGAAAATAGTACCAAGTTTATGAAAATCGGTTGAGCGCAAGTGAATCAAAAAGCCTCCCTGGCCGGAGAATATGCTGAAAAAAACAAAGCTGAGAAAATAGACTTTGAAGTTTGGGTATGCAAAAGTAACAACATTGAAGCTTTAGATGGGTGGAATCCCTTTGGTTTGAATTTCATACTAAGGGAGAGACACGGGTAGGGAAAACAGCCCGATATGCAACAATTGGTTAGCCCTAAGAAGGGCTTTTTTAGGGGGCGTCTTCAAAACACCAGCTTGTGAATGGGCGATGGGCGTGCCTGACTCTCAGAGAAGCCCAGGACTATAATCCTGGTCTGTGCCTGCCCTGTGCCTTGTGGAGAGTCTCTTCTTCATGCTGTCAGCGTCAGAGAACTCTTTGTTGGCCTTGTGCAGCCTCCGACTGTCCTTCTCGGTGCTCCTCCTGACGAGGGCAGTGCCAGCCGTGTAGCCCAGGCTGCTAGCCACGCTCTCGTTTGTCTTCCTCACTCCCTGGTTGAAGATGCTCGCAGCTTCAGCAACAGCCCTCTGTACACTGTACAGTGATGCATGGGTGTTCTTCGAGACCTGTGCCCAGATGACGGAGTGCAGGCTTTCACTCGGGTTCTGTGTCTTGCCATCACTGCACCGCTGGAGCAAGTCCTTGTCGCTAAGCCTGGCAAACACTGGTTCCAGTGCTTCTCGAACAAAGCCTGGGAGGGCGTTCTTGTGGCCACGGGGTTGCTCGTTGTTGGCAACTGCTCTGTTGTAAAAACACCATGAGCTGGCTCCCTCAGGGCAGAGGTCGTGGTCGGGAGACTCGTCGGTGGACGACATGTGGCAAAGGGTGGCTTGCACAGCCTTCTGCATCGCAGGAACGTCGTGGCTGTGGCTCCGAAGGGCATAACCATAGTAGTTGGTTATCTTTTTTATCCTCTCCTGTGTCAGCCTGCCCTTTCCTCCGAGCACTTCGCCTTGAGCCTTCTTTTTGTCAACAAGCGTCCGCAAGGCTGATCCCATCCGCTTGTGGACATGGTTGAGGCAGTCCTTCTTTTCAATATCCACGAACCCGTAGACAGCTTCATCTGTCAGAGCATGATGCGTCCTGCTGTCTCCGTCAGAGAGGACCGTCGTGTAGCGCAGACCATGCTTCTCAAAAGACCGCCTGAACATGATGAGTGCTGCCTCCACCTCCATTCGCCCCGACTTGCAGTCTATGTTCTTTTTGCAGTCTGGCTTGTGCTCTGCAAACCACGCACTGTAGCTTTCCTCTTCGGGCTTTGGGCCAAGTGAGCATCCCAAGCAGAGGTTGCACAGGACGATGTGGTCGATCACTAGGCCGGTGTATAGCTCCACGATGCAGCCCACACCAATGTGAGACGTGCGGCCCCGTGTCTTCCAGGTGCCATCGTACATGACGTCGATGTTGTTCGGAAGGTTGAGGAAGTCTGCGTAGAGGGTCCTCACAGCTTCAACACTTTCTGCTTCACAAGCTGCTGCTGACAGCTCACAGGCTTGCATCACTGTCGGCAAGTGGTGCTGGAACGTCTTGTGGTGAAGGCCTCTGTGAGAAACGTTCAAGGCCGCACAGAAGTCGGACAGCGCAGTGGACCCTTTTCCGATGGACTGGATTCCTTTCACAGCTCTCATGTTGAGCTCAAAAGGCGTAATCCGTGCCTCCCCTTGAGTTCTGGGCGACGAAAAATGCTTCTCGCAGAAGCCGCACGACGGGCACGTCAGCACCAACTTCACAGCCAGCCCGTACTCCTTCTCCTTGGCTTTCTCGAGCGTAGGTGCGGCCAATCCGCACTGCCCACATTTGGTGGTCGCGAAGAACATGTTCAGCACGTTCAAATCGACGATCACGAACTGCGTGCCGGAATCTGTCTCTTCATCCTCGACAGTGACATTCAGGAGGTCGAACTTCCGTTGCGTGGCAGACTTCGCGGCCAAATCCTGCTTCAACTCGTCAGCCCGCGCCGCGCGTTGAGCAATTTCGCTTGCCGTGTAGAAATGCGAGTCGAGTCGTGACGTACCAGGGCCGAAGCCGTCGTCTTCTTCATCGCTCACATCAGGGGCGGGCACCTCGGAAGACGACGCAGCTGCTGGCAGCTGAACTTGCCGCATGTCCGTCGCAAGCAACGCGGCTGGCGATGCGAGCTTGTTCCACGCCCGACGCTTCCGCTTGCCGTACGCACGCTGCGTTGAACGCTTCACGCCAGGCATCGCAATCACTACCGATGTCTCGTAAAGACGTCGATCCAAACGAAGCAGGCGGACGCCGAAAAATAACGTGGTTGAAGCCAAAACGCAACCGCTAGCAGACGGCACAAACGAATCCCGGACAAAAGCTCACCGGACAAAAGCTCACCGGACAGAAGCTCACCGGACAAAGCTCACCGGACAAAAGCTCACCCATTTTTTCACAGACCCGGACAAAAGCTCACCCATTTTTTTCACAGACCCGGACAAAAGCTCACCACGAGAAAATTTCATGTTGGTCTTAACGCGAGTGCGGACAACTTAGGTGCATGCGTGCGACACAAAAAGGCAACGATACATTAAAGCTGACAGGTGCATGGTTTGTTGATTTTAATAAAAACAGGTTTATTTATCGATTGGTTAGAAGCGAATGCAGTCCCCTACTAGCTCCAGCAGTCTTGGTAGATCTCGATGTACATGCAAGCCCTCGCAAATAATTCTAAGACGGACTCTGCAGGAGCAGAGTGGTTTTTCGCACCCGCTTTACTGTGGGCTCACCTCTCCACGCTTGTGTCAGTGCCGTGGCAACGAGCGCCTGATTTTGCTGTAGGCATTCAATCAGCCTCAAGACGCTTGGATGGGCGTGGCCGACGAGTTTCTGGAACCCGGTACTCCATCCTTCGCAGGTGTTGTTTATCCGGCCTTTATCTTAAAGAGTGGCGTCGTACATGTTCCACCGTACCGGGGAAACTCCGGTCGTCGTCGACGCAGAGTCAGGCAAAGGGAAGAATTCGCTCTGGGTGCCGCCGCAGATGGAACAGAAGCATAACGGAAGCGGCCGTTGACATACGTGCATTCAAAATAGTCCAGCAGGTAGCCGATGTCACCGGTAGACTTTTCCCTGGTGGTTAGTTTCTGCGGAACAAGCTGTGGTGGAAGGAACACGGGCCTATCTAAAATCCTGCACAGTTTTCTAAATTGGTCATCTGTCTTGTACTTTTCCAAAAGGCCCAACTCCCGTTCTTTCAAAGTATTTTTAAAAACTCGCAACTCATTGGTGGATGGGGCACAAGTTCTCCTAAAATGGTCCAGTGTCCATCGCGTCCACACTTTATTTAAGCCCGTGTTTCGCTCCTGGTAGGAAAAAAAATCGAGGTAAGCTTTTTGTCCGGGTCTGTGAAAAGAATGGGTGAGCTTTTGTCCGGGTCTGTCAAAAAACGGGTGAGCTTTTGTCCGGTGAGCTTTTGTCCGGTGAGCTTCTGTCCGGTGAGCTTTTGTCCGGTGAGCTTTTGTCCGGTTATCACGACAAACAACGATCTCGCTCCTTCCGCGCCACGAGGAAGGAGAGGAGGGAGAGGGAGAACGACATTTTCAGGAGAGGAGGCGTGCGCTTCGGCCAATAGCGGCAGCGCTCGCTGCGGCCCGTGCTCCTTAGCCAATCGCTAGCTCGCTTTCTTTCTCCGGGAAACCGCGGTATTCCGTGCGTTCCCGGGCGGACGCCATTTTTAATGGCGCCAAAAATGTAGACAAAGAAGCAAGCTTTCGAACGAGACCAAAATGGCCGCGATTGGGGGCGCACCGGCGGAGCGCGGATGGCGCCCGTTTCGAAGTCGGTTTTCTCGTTCGGGGAGATTTTAGACGCGTTCCGCGCGACGTAATTATCGTTTTTTTATACTTTGAGTTTGAATTACGCTATAATATTTTGGAGAGAGGTGCTTGGATATGTAAGGCACCCAAATACAGGATTTTTGAAAAATGAACTTTTTCGCGATTTTTTGCATTTTTAGGACCCGCGTCCCCCTAAAGCACTGTAGCCTTTGTTGCTGCTGTGCTACTAAGCTCCTAATCATCATCATCATGGTCACGTGCATTCATCATCAACTTATTTTGATTATAAAATTTTTTATGCTGATATGGTAAGCGGATGCAGTGCATGTACCTACTTTTCCCAGCGTTCTCCTTGGAGTTAGAGTTACTCAGTACAAAGTCTATTTGTTCAGTGATTTTGGGAATGTTGGGGGCAATGGACTTTGAATTTCGCTGTCATGTCTTTAGTTTGGTAACACTTTACGATACAGTTGTGGCTTTGCTGTCATGGCATTCTTTGTGTGCAAGATACTTGTGGAATGCATCACTGAAAGATTTCAACTGCTTCAATTATCCTTAAATAGAGGGGACCGCGACCAAGCAGATCGTCCTCACTGACCATGTCTCTTTGTTTACTCGCTTGTTTGTTTTTTGTGAAAAACCTGAGTGCCTTTCATGATGTGTAGGTTTTGCATGCTCTTTTTGCACATTTTTCTTGACTTTATATTAGTCGAAAGCTTTAATTGTCCCATAAAGCGAAGCCGGCGGCATCTGTAGCCATTGTTTGCAGCAGCAAAAACGGCACCTAAATGCCCATTGGCGGAGCAAAACGACATTTAAAGTACCATTGGCTCACGACGCTTCATATAAGATGCTTCCTCACGGAAGCCAGCAGGGCCACTCAAGGTCAAAGCGGACGCGCCTCAGAGAAAATGAAACACAAAGAAAAGCACAGCAACGCAGATGCCTCGTCATGGAAGTTGGCGGGCCGCCTAAGGTCAAGGCGGACAGCGCCTCAGAAATAAAGCAGAAAGAAAAGCACAGCAACGCAGAGCATCTTCACGGAAGCCGTGGAGTTGGCAGGCGCGTCGCGCCTGCACAGTGAAAGGAGCGTGATTTCACCGCCTAGCGCTCTCTGAAAAAAGGAAGACGTGGCGCGCTGCTTGCAGGAATGTGCTGCATGTAAAAATGCTTTCGCATTTCTACATGTAAATAGTCTTAAGTGTCTATGCCGAATTTTTCTTTTGCATTGTTTTTCTAACTTAAACAAAGTCTGGAACTAGCATGACTGCAACACGCTTTTTTGTTTTGACAGTAACTGTTTTGACGTCCACGTTCTAATTAATTTTAAGTATTATTTTTAGGAGTGTGCGAATATTCGAAATTTCGAATACGAATCGAATATTTTCCTTATTCGAAACGTATTCGATTCGAAAATTGCATATTCGGAAGTTCCCGAATATTCGGCCAAAAGCCGAATATTCGGCCAAAGCCGATATTCGGGAAAAACGGCGAATATCCGCACAAACCACAAATATTCTAGCAATATAGATCAATAGTCTGCTTGCCACGCATTCCCATATGAATATGTTTATTCACTGAGAAGAGGCGTATGATGCGTGCGCTATCGGTCTAGCTTCGTTTCTATCTGTCCTATGGCAGCAAGACAGGATCAGTTTCGGTTTCTTTTTCACGAAACCCTTTGTTGTGTCGGCGCTTTTATAGCGATTTGTGATGTAATTTCGCGTTCTATAGATTGATACAATAAAATGAACCTCGAGAGCGAAATATAAATATGAAATAAATCCCGAGAGTATTATCTAAAATAAATGTTTGAAAATTAAAAGAAGAAAAATCTAGGTGCGAGCAGAACATTGCATTGCCATCGACAACAACTCCTGCCACTCCCAGCGCTATCAAAACTAGGGATGTCGCGAACCTGCCCAGGTTTGAGTTCGACTAAGTTGGAAGCTTTTACGAACTTTCAGCGCGATGCTCGACAAAGGTTCGACTGAAGTTCTACTTTTGCGCGCATTCGCCAAAAATTAAAAAAAAAAACTAGTTGACTCATCTGGCGGAGGGAAATTGCAATATTTGTTGGGTTTATTGGCATCACCGGTTCACAATCATAACTAGTGAAAGCGTTAAAACCGCATATTTCCGCTTTTATTTGGTGTAAACATTGGTAAGCATTTTATAAAATATGAAAATAAAGTACTTTCTAAATTATTTGTTTCAAAAAATTCGAAATATTCATGTAGTAGCCGGCCAACACTGTCCATAAGTCAAACTTCTTGAACTGTATTGAAATTTCGCAGGTTTCCCGAATAAAGGGTCCTTCTACTGGCGGAAATGTTGTCACGGCGCGTAGGGAGCGCTTACTTTCTGAACACGTTGAACAGTTAATTTTCCTACAGGATAATTTGTAATGAGTGCATTTCTAGAAGCATCTTTAGCCTGCTGCAGCCCAGTAAAATGCGGTTGCATTGATTTATTTCAAAAGGCAATAAAACCTGCTTTTACCTCTTGTTTTGCAATTTCTTATTACAAAACACATATTCGATATTCAATTCGATATTCAAAGCCCGTTTTTTGTCTTATTAAGTATTCGATTCATATTCGAAAATTTCAATATTCGCACACCCTAATTATTTTGACGTCCGTGACGTCACTTCCTGAAGACATGAAAGTATTTTCAAGCTCATTTTGACGTCCCCTGTCAAAATATTTTTGTCATTATTTTGCTGTCTCAAACTTAGAATCATTAAAACTTTGAAGCTTCAGAGTTCGGACTGGAAAGTGATAGAAAGTGGCGGTCAAAAAAATATCTTGCTTGCAGGCGGCGCAAGCATTTTCCGAAAACAAATGTCTTGCAGTCGACTGGAGTGTTTATGACCTTTCAAGTGATGGGGAATTTAAAAAAAAACTTAAAAGTACAACATCAGCTATCAGGCTGCAAGTAACATTTGCTTGGTTCAAATCAAATATAATCAAATAAAATGTATTTGTTGTCGCATCATCTACATGACAACAAGGGACTCAAACAAAAAGCTGCTGCCTAGCAGCTTGACGAAGGTTACAGCTTCAGCGCATTCGTGACAACAGGAAAAAAAAAAAAGAAATACAAAAAATACATATAATATATTAATAATATACTAATATACAAATATTAGATGTAATGAACAATTTAAGCATAGATAATACCCAAAGACACCAGACATTTGAACACAACATAGGGTATCAGAAAACCGATAACACACCAAAATTACACAACAAAAACAGCAGTATTTAAAAGTCAGAGACATTATAAAATTTAATAATCCTTCATGTGACGGTGTTTCTAAATCTAAACACTTTCTAGACAAACTATTTAGTATGGTGGACAAATTTCAATGAAACGTCTGACCCATGTACCGTAATATCCCGAGTCATCGCCCATCCCCGAGTCGTCGCCCACCCCAATTTTTGGGCCAATATCGATTTCTAAAAAAACACCGAGTCATCGCCCACCCCTTCAAATACCCCAACGCGGACTCCGCGATCTGCAAACACTCATCCTACCCAAATGACGCGGCCGCGGACCTTACAGTTGGAGGACGTCCGTGACAAAGTAAAACGGAGAGAAAGGCCCTCTCTTTGCTTACGCATTTTTCGCGTGAGCGACTAGGAAGTGGTAGTGTATCCATGCGAAAAGAAAACGATGAAGATAACAAAATAAAAGTTTGTTTTGCTTACGAAAATATCGATCCGACAAAAAAAAAAAAAAAGAATCGGAAAGATAACACAAGCATTAACCCAGTCAGGAATCGCGAGGTAAGCGTACGCCCCATATTTTGGGATGTAACCGCGGAGTGTAAGGTCGAAGTCTGTCTCCGCCGAAGTAAGGTCGCCGCGAACCCGCTCCTTCTCCCCGCACGTCGCGACCGCGGTTGTGCAATGTTTTAGACAAAGCCAACAGGTAAATAAAGCTTTTCTGGAACGCCCTACACAGACGTTAGTAGAGCGTCCCAAACCCCTATTGATAGCACGCCGTGCACGGACGCACGCATGTACGCAAAAAACAAGAAAGTTGCGCAAGAGCTTGTCATTGACAAGGCGCCCGACTTGGCCCGACGCCAAAGGTATTCGAAGTGTCTAGCGTTACGTCCGACGTAACCCAAGTTACGTCCAAATCTCCGCCTTCCCTAGGTTCACGGGGGAGAGAGAGGAGGGCGGGGGGGAGGGTTAGGTATACGCGTTTCCAGTGCTCCGTCCGGACGTAACGCTAGCCACAGCGCAAAGTATTTGCCACGTGATCGCCGGCTTTTCCGCTTTCCCAGCATCGCTCTTCGTCGCTTCTTTGGTCCGCTCGCTCGCTCGCTCGTTGCGCCTGGTTGGTTTTTCTATTTTCTTGCGGAATTTTCTTTCTTTTCTTCTCTTTTTTTTTTTACTAACTAGGAGAACATAGTGGTGACGTGTTTTCACGGAACAAACGTTCGTGCTCTATGCAGATCGGTGGCGTTCCTAGCGCGTATGCAAGCAACGGACTTCGCGGTAGTAAAACATTCTTTCGTGAGCATTTTTTCTATAAAACAATAAAACTAAATCGAGTTTTGAGTTTAATGTATCTGTTGCGTAGCAGCGCTAGATACGGAGAGAAAACTGGGCGGCTTTCTCGCTTTTATTAACTTTTTGTGCTCACCCACCGAGACATGGCCCACCCCACTTTTTCTATGAATTTCAGGCGGCAGGGGGTGTGCGAGGACTCGGGATATTACGGTAGTTAGTACACAATGGACGAATTATCCAGGGTTGATTATGTCTTAAGGCCCGTTCACACTCTTGCGACCGAGTACGACCGAGAGAGACAGAACCGGTTTTTAATCCTCTTGCGACTTCTTAGGACCGGGCGCGCTGCTGCGGAGCTGATCCTAAGGCGTCGCTGGAGGATTAAAAACTGGTCTTGTCTCTCTCGGTCGTACTCGGTTGCAAGAGTGTGAACTAGCCTTTAGGTCGCGCAGGATGACGCAATGTTTTAGGTTAGCTAATTGAATGAATTGAACATTTTATGCTGAAGAGCCCTATGATACATTGTTAAAAGCTTGAACAGATATATTTGTTGAACTGTTTTTACGTTTAGGGCTTTAAATGCCCCAAAGCAGTATGTAGAAATAAAATAAATAAATAAAAATGGTGTAGTAGGATGAAGAAATGGAACACAAGAAATTGTGCACACTGCCCTTTTTTGTAAGGGGTGCAAATGTTTAAGGTTTGTTATTGTCGTGCCCCAAATAAGGTTGCAGTAATTCAGATGTGAACAAAGAAACAAATTATAAACGCCGACATTGTCAGTGAAGAGGCCACTTCCGTGGCCCCTTTAGTTTTTTTCGTCTGGTATCTTCTAACAGGTTTGTATGAAGTCTGTACGAATGGTCCCTATGGCACATACAAACTTCTGTATTGCTCATACAAATTGGCACATACAAACAGGCACATACAAACAGGCACATACAAACAGGCCACAGCTTCTGGGCTTCATCTCGCCGGTAAAGTGCAACCTTTTAACATGACATAAAACATGCTGTAAATCACCGAGCAGGTGCCCACACAAAACTTGGAGATAATCAGAAGAAACTGGGAATGAATGCTTGTTAAAGGGGTACTCCGGCGATTTTTTGAGCTACCTCAACTAACTATATTTTCTGACTCTCCGGCCTTTACCCTTTGCGGTATGCTATTTAGTATCGCGAAATTCATAATAGTTATTGTGAAATCGGCAAATGAAAATGATGCAAAAACCAACATTCAAATATACCCGCACTTTTCAGTGCCGTGACGTCAGTGGCAGGCAGGCTTGCCAGTCGAGCAAACAGTCTAAAAAATAGAATATGCCAATCATTTGTTCCGTGCTGGAGCGCAGGTACTGCAGCGAGCCTCCAAAGCATTCATTTGACACCATTAAACCGCTTCCAATCAGTTGGAAACAAATTCTACAGTCCAAAGAGTGAACCGCTGCCTTCCACTGACGTCACTTTTTCGTTGTTGCCAGTAGAGACTTTCAGTTTGAAAAACACGGTGAGGACCAAAATTGTAAATTCAATAACTTTGTGAAAAATCATTATTTTGACCTAATATTTGGGATACTATTTTAGCGATGTTGTTTGGCGAGTTTAGCAAAATTTCAAGCAAATCGGGGACCATGATGAAATCGCCGGAGTACCCCTTTAAGCGTGAAAGCAGAAGGTGCACACGGGGGGTGGGCCTTTGTTTGGTCTGACGGAACTGTGTTAATTTTTAAAGTAGCCTCGTTGGTCTTGTCAAACCTGCTTGTTGCTGGCACTGTCTCATCAAGCTTTACCGCTTCTCACCGACGTACATGCATGAGGCTTCACTGCCTTGTACCGGCTTCTTGGAGGAGCAGCTGATGCAGAGGAGCACGTGTGCCCCGCCAAGTTGGCATTGTGCGTAGCTTTCACGCAAAGGCCCCGTGCCTTTGCGTGAAAGCTACGCGCAATGCTAACTTCGAATCCTGCCAGCCTAATTCCTCATGCAGCTCTTTTAGAATTTCCTAGTAGCATCTTGTAACATATAGTTTCTTCCTGTTCATAGTGTCCTAGACTACGTGGTTCTGTATAAAAGAAGCTGAGACTGGCAACATTGAAACAGTCGCCCACCGTTGCCGACGCAGGATGCTCATTACTGTCTGTTTTAGTTTGTATGCACACGTTTGCCTTATTAAATGTTAATTTTTAGCTTCTACGCGAGCCTACGTTTTCTTCTGTGACACTTTGGTAGATGTGTGGGGTACCAGAATGTCATGGAATGACATAGATTGCGTGCGGTTCCCACGCGTGCACACGGCGACATGTTTTTTGCCTACATCTCAAACGTTTCGAAAGTCGGTGGTGGGCACTTATTGTGACACTGGTGCATGCTTGGTATTTTGCACTATAGTCTGTTGCAACTCAAGTAGGTAGGGCGAGGGAAAGAAAGATTGGAGAGGAGGAAAGCAGGCAGAACGCTGGAGAGGGGAGGGAAAAGTCTTCTCTTTTTAGCGTTTCGTCTGCTTCCTCCTCTCCGACCTTCCTTTCCCTCGCCCTACCTTCTTGAGTTGCAACGGACTATGGGCGTTAATTTTACCTATTTATTTCTGAGCCACGCTCGACCCCATGGTGGAACCTCTTTGGGGACGAACTGAAACAAACACGGAAAACGAAGCAGGTTGTGTTCGTTCACCTAGTTGAAAGGATGTGGGTCGTACCTTTGCAGGTTCCTTCGGGAGCTGGTGCGTGAGCGTTCGTTGCCAGAAGTGGTGGACGTCTACCACGCCTTCATGGGCTTCTGTGCCGAGACCGGCTCGTCCCTGCTCTCGCCCCTGAGTGAGTGCTTCCCGTACGACCCCCCGTTGCGGTCAGCTCCGGCATGGGCGACGCCCTTTGCCCCGAGTGCGTTCATTCTTAAAACGAGCTTCACCTTTCTGACACCATCTTCCACATTACCACATTTCTGACACCATTTTCCCTGGGACCATGCTACGATTTTACCACATTTCTGACACCATCTTTCCTGGGGCCATGCTACGGTTTTCCAATGGACCTTTTACTAAATTACCCAAGCACCAAGGGGCATGCTGCGAGTGAAGTTTTATGCATTCCACGTGCTGACGCCTACAACAACTTTTTTTAAAGCAAAATTCGAAAACAAATGACACCTTGCGTGTGTAATTGTGAGTGCCTGATTTTAGCTATTTAATTCGAATCTTTTATACTGATAAGGCGAGCATGTGCAGTCCATGTACCTAGATTCAAAGCATTCTCCCTGGTGCTTGGATAATTTGACGCAAGGTTTATATTACATGCATAGCCTTTCTGAGCAAACCCTACACACTTTTGCATCTGGGGCTATGTTTGCAACCAATGAAGCAGGCTCCATGCATCTGTTATATCAAGGATTCAACGAAGACTTTCAAAAATCGCTAAAAGTAGGGTGGTTGAGAAAAGAAAGAAACTCTTTCCAGGAACAAACTGCCAGCCACAGCCTGTGCCAGGGATTGCAGAAAACATACTAATTAGCTAAACAATTAACTAAAATTTACTAGTAAGTTTTTATTAGTGAAGATAAACATATGGTTCTAATTTCACTTCTAAAAAACCACTAAGTCAACTCATTTTAAAAAGCGGGTAGGCTGTGTATATGACACGTCTGCAAGTTTTAGTTGTGACAATGTTTACGTGCCAAATCCAGTGATGTGAAACACGTGTACCAGAATGTAACAGATTTATTCATAAATCACAGAACTAATAGAATGAAACACAACTGTCAAATACATTGGAGGTGTTTTGCAATATGGTGGCGCGAGTGACGTCATGTCAGCGTCGGACGTACTATGACCATCTTGTTTGGTGCACATCTCTTGAACCTCATCGAGTCAAACATGATGATTAAAGAATTGTCGAGATATCTCCATCTGTTCAAGAGACATGCACCAAAACAAGATGGAGATATCTCGACAATTCTTTAATCATCATGTTTGGCTCAGATGAGGTCTATCTATGTTCAACATTTCAGCAACATGTATACAATAGGAACGAAGACAGAGGCCTCAACAGTCAATTTTAGGCTCAAGTTCTAACTTTCATGCAGAATTAGTAACACACAGGGTGTCTAGCGACCGGGAAACCGAGAATTGTCAGGGAAACTTTTAATTACCGGGAAAAATCAGGAAGTTGTCAGGGACATTGTCCAAAACCAGACCAGTCAGGGAAAATGAGCCGGAAACGCCATAGAGTGTCCTGAGCAAAGACTTGAGGACTTAGGGGCAGAAAAATAGGCAATAAATTCTGCTTAGAGCGAAGTGCGGGCTCTGCTCACCCGATGTAGAATGTCCCACCCGATGCAAAGATAACAACTGACAAATCCAGTCCAAGTCTTGGATTGGATTGGATTGAGAGCGCGACACTAGGCTAGATTTAGTTAGAGCTACTATAGATTTAGTAACAAATGGGAAAGCCGCAGACGCCAATCCAATCCAAGCCGAAAGTGTCCGAAAGTGCATCTGGCGGCCATGTTGCATTTGGTTATTGACGTGTGGTTGAGCGTCGTGTTTTTATTGTGTTTCCGGAAGTGGCCTCTTCACTGACAATGTCGGCGACAAGAAAGTGCTTGTTTAATCCGACTGGATGAACCCAAATATTTTGGAATATGCAAGTTAGATTAGGCCCGTGCAAAATGACCCTCATTGTGCTCAATGCTGAATGCCTTGCGTTGTAATGGTCTTATATATTTAACCGCCTCTAGAGTGGTCAGGGACTTTCACCTGAAATTGTCAGGGAAAACCTCGAAAAGTCAGGGAATTTCAAAAGAATAATTTGCTAGACACCCTGAACACAGTATTGTCACAAGTTATATGTCAGCACGTTTAGGGCTACATTACCGCAGGTCAGTTCGATAAATTATATGTCAGTGCCAATGATCGCTACCTTGTCTCACTCTTTTGTACATAGCAGAGAAAAAAGACCCACATACCAAAGTAAGGACAGAGTCCAAGAGCATTTATTAAAACTGTCTCAAAATTAACTACTATTTCCCTATCCAAATGCCCCCCCCCCCCTAAACCATTCTTGCCGGGAAGGCAAGAAAATTTTCTTACCTGCCAGGCACGGGTTCCGGAGAGCCGAAGAGTGGGAGAGCATACGAGAAGTCGTCAAAAACACGTCCTTTACTTATTTACTTTTCGTGGCCATTGGATGAGTCTTCCCACGAAAGCACAAAAAGAAGAGGCGAAACCTCCTTGCCTCTCAGCAGTGATCCACATCCTAGCGGGGGAATGGGAGGTCACTCTGGGAGGGAGTGAGGGAGGACCCTCCAAGACAAGGGACCCTCCGCTTCACAAACCGGTCAGAGTTCACAGCAAAGTAGGCTGAGTGTTTCAACCCACGGCCGTCATCACGGCCATCGAAGTAATAAAGAACCATGAAAAATTTGAGATAACACAGTTTCGAGAGAAGCAAGGTATTGAATTTTCGTTGCACTGATCGCGTATCGTGCAAATGTAACCCTTCCAATAGTTGCACCATTTGACTTGACACTTGCACAAGTGCTTGGTGCCGTGGTTAGAACAAAACGACCGCAACAAAATTATCAGAAAGCAACCCTCATGAGTTGAGACAACAAAACCAGGAAACAAAAACGGTAAAAAAAGCTATAAAAGCCGAAAGAACCCAATACAAAAAAAAAATGAAAGAAAGGGACGAGAGAGGAAGATACCGTTGAGTGCGAGGGAGGGAAACAGCGGCACTGACCGCCACGGACTGCCAAGATCGAGGAGAAAAAATTACAGGCAGATCCATTGGTGGATTTTTCGGAAATGCATTAGCATGACCCTTGGGAAATAACACACGTCTTCTCTTTCGGAGACGCTAACGCTGACCCCTTCACTTTTCTGTTTTGGCTTTCTCTTTGCTCCCTCTATTTTTGCTGCCTCTTTTTGTCCTCATTACAGGGTCAGTGTTAGTGTTTCCAAGGGGACGTGTGTGGCATTTCCCAAGGGTCATGCTAACGTATTCTCTAAGAATGCACCGATGGATCTTCCTGTAATTGTTTTCACCCCTTTTTTGTACTCTGCCTGTCAGAGTACGTCGACGCCCTTGGATGTGGTCATCCATATCACTCGTGGAAAGAACCACATCCATACCATTTGTGGACGGAACCGCATCCCTACCACACATGGGGGGAACCGCATCCTTTGTTTTAAGTACCGATGCACATCACAGCCCATGCACCGCTACTATGGGAACCCAGAGCCAGGAACATTCAGCGGTGGCAGAGCGGCAACTGAGCACGCTGGCATTCCACCACGCTGGCAGCGCCACCACGCTGCGGCGCCGCATCTTTGGCCGTCGCATCACTTTGACGATACTCCTGAAACAGCGCTTCCTTTGATGAAAACTTGGTGTTCGTCAGTTTGTCAGCGCTGGGGAAAAGAGGGAGAAGGAGGGGGAGAGGGTGAGGCATGCTGACGTCAGCCCTTTGAACTAATGGGAGTGTTGCATGCGTCACCCTCTCCCTCTTCTTTTCTCTCCGGCCCTGACAAACTGACAGACACTGCCGGGTTTTCGTCAAAACGACCGTGCTAATGCTAACACATCAAAAATAAGTAGGATAACAAACCTCCTCGAGGCGCTCGCTGCTTAGTGTGTTGCCACACTCATGACACTGGATTTAAAAAAAAAAAGTTTGCATGTTATTTGTGCACGATGATGCACAATTATTTCTTTTTTTCTCTTTCTGTGTATTTGTTTTTGGACCGCTGTTTCTTTCGTCAGTCAATGTTTAGGCCACCAGCATTGTTTTCTGTACCCTGTGTGTTTTTTTGGGGGTAATATTTGTTGTCCAGATTTCAAGATATGCGAGGTCAATCCTAAAATCCTTTTCGAGATAAGTGATGAGTACCGTAAAATCCCGTAAGGGGACCCTCCCCCGTGAGATCGCCCATTCCTTTCTTTTGGCTAAATATCTAAAACAAAATTTCGAAATATCGCCCACCCCCAATATCGGTTCCCGTGACATATGAGTTTCCCGAATGTCTGTTGCACCATGAAATGCAAATCTGCTGCATCTACGATTGGCAGCAAACGGTTCCCATAACATGCGTGTTTGCAACAGGTTCCCGCTTGACATTTGCACCGTGTACCGTGTTTGCTCAATTCTAACACGCACTTCTTTTTGGCAAGATCGTTTTCGGTTGATCGTTGGGATATATTTACTCCCAACGTTTTGAAGAATCCAGAACAATAACTCAAAATTATGTTTATAAACAAGCGCCTTTTCTCTCACACTATTTATGACTTTTAACTCCCTGAAACTGACATAGCAAGCTTGTCGTTCATGTTGATATTTTCTCTAAGCACAAAATTATGATAAGTGTCTATATATACATAATTCGTTCGTGTAGATGATTTTGTTTTCATATGTGTGATTTGATTTGACTTCTTTACCACCTTAATTATTTTTTTAACAAATTTTTTTGCAGTTGTCTTGGTTCTTGTTGATTTGGCTACCCAGCTCTTATTTGGGCCTTAAATGGACCGTAGTGTTGTCACCATAGGACCAATATAAATAAATTTGTTTTCGAGGTCATCTTTTCCACTTCCTAGCGTTGCCGTCATTCCCGGCGCAAACAAGGACACCGCATTGAACGTGCTTGCTTCTTATATTTCGCTCTATCCTCTTGAAAAGTAAAACAGCGACGAACGCGGAAATTTCCAACCCTGGGCGAAGAGATAGGATTATGAAAAGAGAGGGAAAAAGAACTAGAATAAATGAGCTGACCGTCAAGTCGTGGACTGAGATTGAGTGTCTGTCTTCCGAGATTGCAGTGTCTAATTAAGTTTCAAGATACATGGCTCGAAGTAGACAAAGCAACTTGCTACGTGCGCGAGCCTACAAGCACGCACCAGCAAACTGGAAACTAAAAGTGAAGCTTTTATTTTCCTTGTTGGATTTGAGAGAAAGGAGCCTATTCGAGGGATAAAAAGACTGCGAGATAAAGGACGAAGATGGGACAAAACAAAAGGAGTATAGGTGTTTGTGTGTGCACGCAGTAACTTTGTGAGCAAAGTGGAATTTTATGCACGCTGCTTAGTGTGTGCTTTCGCGTTCGATGGACGGATAGACGTGGTTTCGAAGAATATGCAATCTCTTTAGGCATAACTAGAGCTTCATTTTTCTTTTTGTATCTGTAGATAAAGTGTTTACCGAAAATTACATCGTTGATTCGGTGTTCAGTGTTGTATCTCATTTCTAGCATCTCAGATATAATTAATGCGAGCTGAAATGAATGTAGACTCGAGTGACGTAACACTGGGTAGCGGTTGTGTTGTTCTATTACAACTTATTTTTACAAACGCATAAACCAAAAAGGCTAAAAAAAGAAAGCATTTGGCGCCTTAGCCTAAGTTTGGTTCGTCGCTTTTTTTTTTTAAATTTTCCTTTTATTGTTGGAAAGGCTGTGAGTGGCGCCCAGGCCAGCTGGTGGTAGTTAGTCATGTCGTTTAACACCTAAAACTGTAATGCAGAAAAGGAAAAAAAAATTGCAGTCGCTTAGCTCGGCTATGCCAGGATATACGTAGCGTTAGCTTAGGTTCAGCTGGTTATTCTTAGCTTTCCTGGTTGTCTAGGATTAGCTTGATTATCATGCTTACTGCTGCTTCAATGACACACACGGTATATGCATTATGTGACACATGTATATTTATTTATTTTATTGCTCAACGTCTGGTTGCTTTTCTATTGCCACAAAGACGGCTCGGTGGTCAGTGTAGTAACACGCTGCCGTCTCTATGGCCCCAACGCAGTATTTGGAATTGATTGTCTCTGATACACAATATCAATGGTGGTTCCCCATTGGGTCGTCTGTACAGTTGGAACACTGGCACGTTCGGCCACATAGTTTAGAACCGGTAGACCTGGTGGCATGGGTGGGTAACGATACCCATTGGTAACGCTAAAAAGTGGAATCTTCTGCTTAACGAGAAAGTTCTTGCACGTTGTACAAACCCGCGCCACGGTTTCACCCCACTCAGGCGGCGCCGCTAAACTAACGTTTCACGCATGGCACTACTTACCGGCATCAAGTCTTTCATGTGCCACAGTCTTTCACACACGTCGCACGCATATCCATACGGATTGTTTACGAAGTCTGTCTCGAAGGTCCGAGTCACACTGGCGCTTTCGCTAAGTTTCACCGCATAGTCAGTCAATCGGCGAGCCTTGATGTCATCCACGGCGTCTTGTTGTTGCTGCTGCTGAGATGGTCGGGCACGTCGCTCAGCCTCCTGGCGACGCCGCTTTGCTAGATGTTCCTCCCTTTGCTCCGGTGTCTCCGCAGCACGTTTAGCCTTCTGTTCGTTCTTCCCTACGCTCAACCGCTAATTGCCGGGCAACTACTTCGAAATCCGAGTTGAGCTTCGGCGCTCTTCTGCGCCGCTGAGGAGCAATTTCGCTCTCCTTCTTCATGGCTACAGGTCTGTTTCTCTCGGCCAGGGGGAGCTGTAGCGTTCACGAGACGCGACCACAAAAGAAGCGCTTCCGATCAGCATCCGCGAGACGCGACCATTTAATGGGGACGTGAAGCGGCGTCCTAGCGTTCCATTATGTACACTCCACGGGCGTAAACTAGTGTCTGTATAGCTTCCCTCGGCGTCTGCTCGCGTCTGTCGCGGCTATGACGTCACTCCTCTGGAATGCGAAGACCGGCGAGGAGCGCGCGGTGGCGGCAGAGCCCGCGGCGGCGGCGCTCCGGCGTGCCAGCTGTGCGCCGTGTGACGTCACTGCTCCTCGCGCTTGCGCAGACCGGCAAGGCACGCGCAGTGGCGGCGGAGCCCGCGGCGGTGGCGGCTTCGGCGTGCCAGCTGTGCGCCGTGTGACGTCACTGCTCCTCGCGCTTGCGCAGACCGGCGAGGTGCGCGCGGTGGCGGCGGAGCTTGCGGCGGTGGCGACTCCGGCGTGCCAGCTGTGTGCCGTGTGACGTCACTGCTCCTCGCGCTTGCGCAGACCGGCAAGGCGCGCAAAATGGCGGCAGAGCCCGCGGCGGAGCTTGCGGCTGTGGCAGCTCCGGCGTGCCAGCTTTGCGCCGTGTGACGTCACTGCTCCTCGCGCTTGCGCAGACCGGCGAGGCGCGCGCGATGGCGACAGAGCCCGCGGCAGCGGCGGCGGCGGCTCCGGCGCGCCAGCTGTGCGCCGTGTGACGTCACTGCTCCTCGCGCTTGCGCAGACCGGCGAGGCGCGTGCGGTGGCGGCGGACCTTGCGGGGCGGCGGCAGCTTTGGCGTGCCAGCTGTGCGCCGTGTGACATCACTGCTCCTCGCGCTTGCGCAGACCGGCGAGGCACGCGCGGTGGCAACGGAGCTTGCGGCAGAGGCGTCTCTGACGCGCCAGCTGTGCGATGTGTGACGTCACTGCTCCTCGCGCTTGCGCAGCACGGAGCACGGCTCATTATGCGAGCCACGCGAAACTGCTCAACCTCGGCCAGTGTAGCTCAAGCTACAAAAATAGCCTATAACAAAATGCCATCGTAACAATCAATGCCAAAAGCTCGCGCGGGAGACGCGCTTTCACGCGCTCCGGAACAAAGAATAAAAAATAGTTTGTCTTTTTTGTTTTCAACGCTTTCATTCACGCACCGTGAGGTGCGTGAATGCGACACTCGATGCCCAGCGACTTCGCCATGACGTATCGCAGCTATCGCCGTGACTGTATTGGGGATTAACACAGGACTGGTCAATATATATCTTTAGATCCTCGTTAGTCCGACATGAAATGGCGTCGATGGCATCTATTTGTGCATGAATTGACACAGGACACTTACTTTCGTATTGCTTGCCATTGAAGCCTCGAACTCGTTGAAGTCGACTCGTATTACTCCGCCAACTACAGTCCCTGAGAGCGCAAGAAACACGGGGTGCGGCCTATTATGATCACACTTCTTGCTTCGTGATTCGGTCTTCTGCCGTCTGATGTCGCAATCTCATTGGCCGTGGAACGACGATAGTATATGCGGGGGACTGGCCACGCCCCGCATTTCTTGAGTTGTCGGTGACCGGGGAAGTTCGACCACAGCCGAGCTAACAGTGAGCTCAAGGTGCACGTGGCACCTGCATTAACTTGGCAAGCGCCTAAAGCCACGAAGTACGGCCCCGCGCAAACCAATGTTAGTGTCGAAGCGAGGCAGGCGAAAGCACCCTTCTAACATCGCCTCCTGTGGCGTGTCGTTGTGTGTCTCGTTCCGGCGCCCGTAGCTTCTGGCGCTTGCCGGGTTATGCTAAAGCCGAGTCCAGTGCAGCTTGCCTCCCACGCCTGCTATGACAGGCGCCGTACGCCATCTCTGGTCGGCCTTTCGGCACTAGCTCCGCTCGACAGTTTCACTGGAAATGATCGCAGCGCGAAGGGACAACAAACAAATGGATTATGGAAGAAACAAGCAGACCAAGTGCCGTTTGTTTCTTTTACTTGTTTGTTGCATGTTGGTGCCCGTGTCCTTCCAAGTTCTCCCCGCCACGCCAGCTGTAGTATGTTGCACGTTAAGAAAAGCAGGATAAGCGCGGCATTCTTCGTGACTGTTGTTGGTGAAAGGGTGCAATAATACTTGCGTCATAATATGTTGCAGCTGGGTTACATTAGCAGGACAGGCTGCTCCCTCAAAGCAGGCAAGTGGAGAGAAGAAACCAGCAGTCATGGCGAGCAGATAGCTTTGTGAGAAACGTGTGCACAACATTTTTTGGCACTGACAAAAAAAAAGAAGTGTTTAGTGTCTTGTCAAAAATGACCAAATATTTCAAAAGTTAATCAGAATAATTTTGATTGTTCTTAATTTTATTCCAATGTAAAATTTTTTTGTGATTGAATGCCAAATTTTAATGTTCCTTCGACCCGCAAGAAGCTCAATTTTGTCTAAATTTTTATACTTTGCATCAAAGACATTGGCAGTCAGGAGGGTAAAGTTTGCCTAACATCTCAGGATTATAATCTTATAAGCAGGGCCGGACGCAGGTTTCTCTAGAGAGGGGGAGGGGGGGTGGAATCAGGACATCCAGACCATCTGAATCCGCCACTGCTTACAAGTTCATACCCTGAAGAAAACTGTAAACTAAACAGGCATAGAACACAATCAGCAAAATAAGAGCTATTGTGTCAATTGCATGTTCACCGAAACTGAATTGCCGATTAACCTGGCAATTAAAATTCACATTTTATATAAATTTTTAATGGAAAGCTCCACTTGCTGACACCATGTGCAAAATGTCCATGGTAGTTAAAGATTCCACCTCAGTGTGTTATTTGTGATATTTTTGTCAAGTCGATTTAAAATACCAGTTACTGGTTGATTCGATCCTATTCAAAGGTCCTGGCGGGTACCTAAATATTTCTATGGGTAATAAATTCAATAATTAAACGTGCAAGGACTTTGCACTGTTTAGTTCAACCCAACCAGACGCGCAGAGACACAAGTTCGAAGTTGGCGAAGTTGGTGCACGACGAGCGTCGCGAGACCGGAAATTGGTTTACTTTTGCCATGCTTTCTTTCTTTCTTTTTAGCAAAACATCTCTCTTTTTCTTTCTTTCTTTCTTTTTTTCTTTTCCCCTTTGAGTTTTTGGGAGGCAGTGGACTAACGACAACATATGCAACAGTGCTTTTCTTTCTTTTAAAGAGGTAGCTTTATAGGCGCAACCACACTCAAGGCCACATAATCAAAGTCACGAAACGCCCGTGGCTGAAGTGCTCATGGCTGAAGCACCTGTGGCTTAAAGGGACAATGAAGGCAATTTAGGACATCTTTTGGCGATTGAACTGGGTTCCAGGCACGCCTCAGGCCACGCTGTCCAAATTTCAGCCGAAACCGGCGCTTGTGTGCGCGCAAATCAATAAAACAGTCGCGGCAATAATTGCATCAGATCGACTGGGGCGACGCCCCGAGAGTTGCAGGAGAAGCCAGGAGAAGCGGAGCTCGCGTGACCGATGCGGGGCCAAGACGCGCGACGTCACAAACGGCGCGTGCGCGGCCGTTTGTGACGTCGCGCGCCTTGGCCCGCCAGAAGCGGGCTGACGCGCGCCGTTTGCGGCGCCGCCAGCGTCAGCCGATTGGTCGCTGACGCGCCGCTTGTGACGGCCAGAACGGCCAGATCGCTGCCGCTCCCCCTCGGCATCTCCCCGGCCTTCGGCATGCGGGCCGCTCGTTGCCGGCTGTGCGGTCTCCGTCGGTGATAGCAGAGGCCGCCACGCACGTACTCCGTTCCGTTGGTGTTCGGTTACCGAACGGAAGCTCGAACTCGCTCGCGAGAGCGGCATTGCCGTCCATGTTGACAAATTCGGCGAAACGACCAGCGCCACCGCGCTGCTATAACCCACCGCGGTAACCAGAGTCTCGACGCCCTAAATGCTACCGGTACCGACACCTCATGTGACGTCACTCCGTCGTCACCTCCGTTTTGGAGGCCCAAAAGCGAGAAACGCAGATAGTTGAGTTTCGGTTTCTTCAGTTCTTTCAGTAGGTATAGAAATATGCGTCATCAAATGTCTATAAAATTTAGGCGAAGTATGCCAGGTTCCCAAGAAGCCTAAAAAACACAATTTAAACAAATTAAATTAAATCGCCTTCATTGTCCCTTTAAGGGGAGACACTGCCCAGAAAAAAAATTTCTGCAAAAAAAGTTGATTTTGAAAAATAACATATTTACATCCACCAACATCTAGAGAGTATTCCCAAAAAGTTTAATTAATTTTCACTGCATAGTTAATTTTTTATAAATTATTTTCTGTCCACCAAAGCTAAAGAAAAGGTAGGGTTTGGAGCACTTTGAACGCATTTTTCTCCGTTCCACTTTTTGGTATAAATTCCATTTTAGTCAATCTATCGTTTGATAATGGCAAAACAGGGAAGGCTCATTCTTCCCTTTTCCTGACTGAAATTTAATAAGGAATGCGGCTATGGAACCTTTTTGTCACTTTATGGATGTCTTTTATAAAAAATGTTGACATTTTGTCGAAGACACAGAAGACCAAAAAGTTGACCAATTTTGCAGAGGAAAAAATTTATAGAAATAAATTACTTTTTAGAAAAAAACGTTCCATAGCCGCACCCTCTAGGCATTCTGCTACATATCTAGCAAATAAAAATCTTGAATATCGTGATAGTTTTCTGACGATAGATTAACTAAACAATGTAGGCGTGTTGCTGATAGAAGCTACTCTAATTTCCTTCTCATTTAACCGACAGACCTGAAATTTTGTTATACACCCTCTAGTGTGACCACCAGCCTACCCTGTAAATTTTATTAATTTTAATACAAGAGTTCAAAAGTTGACCCCCCTAGGGGGTGTGTCCCCTTAAGTGCCTTTGGCTGAAGCGCTGGTCGCATAAGCTGTTAAGTGTTTATCACGTAAGCGCCGGTCGCGTAAGCTCGTAAGCGCCTTTAGTTGAAGCTGAAGTGACCTGACGTCCTTGACCTCGTCCTAGAGGTGATCCTTGAGATTGTCCTAGCTGGTCGTCCTAGACATTGTCTCTGACGTCGTCCTCGAGGTCGTCCTGGACGTTGTGCTTGAGGTCATCCTAGAGGTTGTCCTAGAGGTCGTCCTAGAGGTCTTTCTTGACATTGTTCTTGTCGCCGTCCTCGACGTACCATTTTCTTTCCTGATCATTTTCACTCATGATGTTCCTATAAAGCTATCGCATTTAATTGCATTTAATCAAATAAACAAAGCTGCAACAATTTTTTTTTACTTTGGGTTAAGATTTTTTTTAGTCCTTGTGCAGAGGTTTGTTTTCGCTTTGTTTACGCAGCTGCGCAATCGCAAAAGAGCCTGCTCTCTCCCTTCGTCGCCCACGGCATAGGGTGAAATTGGCGGGAGTATGGATTACTGTGTATTGCTTAGCTCGATTGTACAGCGGTTTTATTGAAAGCGCCGCCGGATCTTTGAGGCACGTTTTTGGACGTTAAACCGAAAGTGCAAAAGCCGCACGAGAGAGCGCGGAGCGTAGTCTGTGCGTTTTTCACAGGACCTGCCACGGGCTGCAGCTCTTCCATACCCTCAAGCTAAAGTGTCTCACGGCACCGACTGCATATGACATCACACAGGAATAACACCTAGCTGTCCATGGAATCAAAGACCGCCATTATTCAGGATGTTGGCAAGGGTTATTTATCAAGAAAGGAGATCGCCAAAAATGCCAGCACGTCGCGGACACGAGTTTTGCCGATGCTTGTGCTGCCGATGTGGAGTCATCTTCCACCGAAGGTTCTGGTTTGCTCCCTGCCTCGGGTGGCATTGAAGTCAACGTGACCAGCCGCACAATGGACGCAGGAGATGAAAGTGAGGAGGAGGTTGTCAAGAGCACCCCAACCGAGTAGCCGAGTGCAACTGAATGCGTATTGAAATATATCGGCATTTTCCAAAACATGCTTCACGCGCGTTTGGGCATAAACGGCAGAACAACATCTCTAACTGCTTAAAATAAAAGTGAGTCATACTTAAGCCGTTTTTTGCCTTTTTTTTTTTAAAATTTGGTCTTTGGATAATTTGATTTAAATGTTAAGGTCCCATTGGGGTCGAATTAATGCAAGCTTACTGTTGAACAGTTTTCCGTTCGAATTACGGTTATGGTTCGAGTCTCTGATTTTTTTTTGTGGTGTTCCTAAAAAGCGATAAATATTAACACGTTTGTGGGTTTCGCGTTTTCATTGAAGCGCATCTTTGCACCCTTGGTCCTGCCCCCTGGTGACCGAGGCGTAGAATGCATGTGTGCCATTCTTTCATCTCATGAGAGAGGCGCGGCGGTAGCTTTGTGCCTTGGCTACCGGGGGCAGGGATGCGGGTGCAAAGGTGCACTCTAATAGTTATCTGAAACCTAGAAACGCATTCAAATGAACATTTTCTTGGAATGCTGTAAAATGCTAGTGGTTTTCAGTGAAGCTCTGAAAGTTTCTTATTGAAGCCATATGTTTATTTACGAACTAGAAAGTTAATTTGTAGATTTAATCAAATTATTTAAGTAATCAGTATGTTTTGTGCAATCCTTGACGTCCACCGTGGCTGTCAGTTTGTTCCCAGGAGGAGTTCCTTTGTTTTCTCAACCACCCTATCTTAAGCGATTTTTTACCCTATCTTATTAAGCGATTTTTTGAAGTCTTCGCTGAAACACCCAGTATACCTACTTCAATTATGCATACAGGGGGTAATTTGCTATATATTAGCTTCAAAATGGCGACTACAGTTACCAAGGGTTTTATTATGTGTATATGGATACATATAGCAAGAGAAAAACATTTGAATTGCTCTAATGTTACAACAAAAGTTGGTCGTTTGTGGGAGGCCCGTTTGCGGGGACTATACAGTTAATCAAAAAATTGTATAAATTGGTTTTAAACAATAAAAAGCTTTGTGGAAGGCATTGAAAAATATTCCTAGAATTTCCACGGCACTTCCTAAGCGGAAGAAAATGTTCACGCAGTGCAAATCGGTGCAAAATGCCGTCGCATTTCATTGACAATCTGCGCAGCTATTTCGGCCATAACATTTTTAAGTTGCTCCAGACTCGGCAGCCATTGCAGCCTCGTGGCGCCCCCTGGTGTGCAGCCCAGAAGCGTACAAGCACGACGAGCAGTCAGGACGGTGCCACGCACAGCGGCTACGCCAACAACTTTGGGGCCGGCCCCGGGGCGCGTCGTCCAAGGGCATCGAGGGGGTCGTGGTCACCTGCACCTTCAAGGCCCTAGTCACCCGGCTGGCACGCTGCGGGAAGGACCTCAAGAATCAGGACAACATGGTGGGGCCGAAAACAGCAGTTTCCGTAACTTAGTCACCCTGTCGTCGCACTCTCCTATAAGTGGCCATTTCATCAAAAGATGTTGGTGCATAAGTCGCACTTATATACTTGTATGGTCGGCACGTGGAAGCAGCATTGATAATCCCGCATATGTCTATTGTGATTGCGACAGATGCGCTAGCAAGAGCCAGTTTCAATATTCTCGCCGAGTCGAGGCAAGAAACATGAAACCCTGTGGTAAATTTGTGCAGTTCGGGTATATATGCTTAAAGAAAGAAAAAAATGCATTTAAATTGGTAATAATAGTGCAGTTAATGCAAAGGTTGCATTAATTGCATTATATGCATATAAGTTGCACCGTTTAATGAAACATGCCAACGAAAATTTTCGAAAAAAATCTTAAACATTAGAAAATACAATATTTTACTAGGAGAATACATTCACTTCATTAGACAGCATGCCTGCAGCTCCAAATCCTCCCCTAGTGGTGGAAACAGCCTGCCTCTGAGAAAATGCGTGCTCATTGCACTCGTCCTGTCTCTTTTTGTTCTTTTGTCATGGCAACATAAAGTGCAATTAATCACCTAATCCTGTTAGAACCACTGCCATCGTTTGCTTCCCATCTACCCGGTTTGCAACCCTAGTACACTTTTTGTTAACTGGTATTGTGGCAGCTGCAGGGAGTGTTGTCAGACGTCGCGTGAATTTGATGACTGGGTGGGAAATTTTTCGGTACAAAGCTTTACCAAAAGCAAACTACCCTAGTCTGTTAGCTTCTGATTGGCCATTTGTCACTGGGCTGTTTAGAGCTCTTGTGCATTTGTATTTTACATCCTTTTTTTTTCTTCTTGCATCGAATGGCTGACACTAACTGGTCGGGAAGCTTAATTGGCTCATTTCTCAATTTTGAGTGGATGCTACAGGATGCGGCACTCCGGGAGGATTTGGTCGCACTGGTATAAACCAGAAAAGACTGGCATTGTGTGGCTACCAGTAGCGGCTCCCGGGCATTTGAAACCTGAAATTCTGAAGCAATATTACAAGGGATCTTTTTGCCCAAACCTTTAAAGGGGGCAATGATCAAGTCACCAAACTGCCTCACGCAGGGTTGGCTTACTGCGAAAAATAGCCTTTCTGATTACCGTATTTTCCGGACTATAATCCTCACGTGGTGCGTAGTCCGCAGAAACAAATTTATGGTCAAAAATAAAAATTCTTGCTTAGATAGTCTGCACCCGGTGCATAGTCCACACGCCCGTGCCTACTCCGAATGTAAAAATGATTCATACACAGCTCACCTTGACAAATGCCTTCTATATTAGCTTACAAAGAAGCTTGTATCATACATAACGCTAATAAAATTATTAATAAAATCCTTCATGACTTGCCACAGTAAACGATCTAGAAAAAACATATCCTTGTATAGCTTGCACCTATAGATAATCCACATTGGGTAAGATTTCAACTTTTAGACATGTATAATCCACAGACTATAGTCCAAAAATACAATACTTGCATCCATCTTGGGCCATTGGCCAACTTTTACGGTAGACTAGAGGCAAATTGCCTCCACTCGGTCGAGAGGGGCAGGGGCCAATCTCGGCGTCCTTTGTGCAGTCGCTGTACTGTGACCTGCGCCAGCTCATGAGCTACGTTCACGACAACCATGGCGGCATCTTTCGGAGAGTGGCTCTGAGCGGGATGCTGGACAGTGCAGACCGGCCCAACAAGAAGAAGAACTACGTTCCAGGCACCAGGATTGTCAGGTGCCCCTCGTTTACTTGTTCTTGTATTTCTTCATCCAGTAAATTGCAAGACGGCTGTTGCTTGTAACACAGTATGTGTTTTATCAGCCGATTTTCACATAGTTTTGTAGCGTTTGGCTTGGCCGAAATTCCAACACCGAAAAGTGTTATGCCCATATAAAAAGACTTGGATCCCCCGGCAGGATTTTAACTCACCACCTTGAGAGAGTGAGTCAAGTGCTTTGCCTACTGAGTAATCCAGGGTCAATGGTCAACGCATGCAAAAAGCAAACTCAGTGGCACGGCGCGCAAAGGTGCAGTCGCGCGCTTTGCACCCTTTCTTGTCATGCTGCGCCATCTCATGGCGTGTGTCAGAAATGAGAGCCAATCTTCAATAGGCGGCGCCGTTCGGACGCCTTTTCTTTCCTGGAAGGCCCATCGCACATTTTGTGCTCACCAGTCTTTGTTGGCATGATCAAGCTTATATAATTAGAAAAGGTTTAAGTTCAGTTGCATCAGTTAAGTTCAGCTCCACCAGTTCAGTTCCACCAGATGAAAGAATGATACGTAAAAAATATAAAAATATGCAATAGATAAGAAGAGTTCGGGGATGCCCGATTGGTTGACGCCAGCTTGTCATCTTGCCTAAAGCGCTGGAGGAATTTGAATTTTATGAACAAATACCGCCAAGCTGGTGCATGCTGGGACGCACTTGAGCCAAAAAGGCAGAGCGTCGCTGCCAATGCCAATCTAGTTTGGTGCGGCTGGCACAACTCCGGCATCTACAGTAGACCAATAGGGCGTGCTCGCAAACGGCAGCACATCACATTAAAAGAGCGTGTGCATCTGGATGTGGGATCGCCATGAGCCAAAATGGTGACGCGTTGCCGGCATCTAATAAGAGCGCCCGCAACACGATCTAATGATGGCAGTACTTGGATAAGTCAGGATATCCAGTGTCTTACTCTTGCGAAACGTGGTTACAACAGAGTGGCTCACACTCAAACACAGATGTGTGAACCAGTCTATACACGCAGAAGAAACTACTGTGTGAGAGTTCCATTATTCCTGCCAAGAGCATTATCGGTTATTGCGCTTTGTCTGATCTTATGCTTTTGTCGCGGTCCACTCAAAAGCGTAGCAACCAGGTTCTGTCCTGTATTAAACCGACAGTCTCCCCAGGCGTGCCGGCCAGAGATTGCGTCTCTCGCATACTCTTTGTGGTTCTTCTGATTTGCTGCGGCATGCAAACAGGTGGAGGGAGAAGTGCCCTCCTAGCTGCGTTAACACGCTAGCTCATGAGTTGGTTTTTGTAACAAAAAACTTTGCATCAAAAATTTACAAAAATAGGGCTGCGGCTTTTGGGCAAGGCCACGCTCAGTGATGCGTGACCGTGACAAACTTGAAATGATGAAACATGATGAAAAACTTGTTTTGTTTTGTGAACCCCAGATTCTCTTTTGCCGGATATAGAATATTGTAACTGAAAACCAGGAATCGACGAATTTCATCTCTTTTCATATTGTGTCTATAGTAGTACCGTTGCGTGTCTAACTTGAAAACTTTAATTGTGGTGAGTGTCGAGAAGAAGGAGGGGTTGCTTGGCTGCCACTCATTGTCGTTTGGGTTCTTCAAGACCACATTTCTTGAGAGATGCCCATTGGAAATTAGGGGACAACTTTGGAATTCTGTGCGTGTCCATTGCAAAGTCTGTTTGAGTTTTGGTGGGTTTGGCCAAATATTGACTCGTTGCAATGAGGTGCACGTGTCTTCAAACCCACAACTGCTCATTTAATTTATCTTCAGCAAAAGTTAATTGCAGGGTCTGTTTGAGTTATGATGACTTCAGCTGAACATTGACTTGTTGCAAGAAGGTGCACATGTGCTCGAGACACACAAATGCTCATTGAAATCACCTCGAATCAAACTAAGTTTCATGTTTTGTGCAGGCACACAAAGTCTCTGGAGCACGAGGAAATGAGAGACCCTCTGTTCTCGTCGAACGTGTTTATCATCGACGAGACTGCGGTTGAAAAGAGCAGCCGAAAGTCCTTCTTCCGCAAGAGAGGTGTGAGGAAGGTGCCCAGTGCCCAGGTATTGAGCCGTGCTTCCTCCGCTTTCTTTAGAACCTTGGGCAGAAGTATCATGGCTCATTGCTGAACTCTAGGGTGAACATGCTCTTCAGAGTAGAAGACAAGACATCAAGGAAAGAGAAGGGGAAGGGCAAGGCGAGACAGAAAGAAAATGCTTTGCTGCTATTCAATTTGCCGTGAAAATGCACTTTTTGGGGCTTTTCGTTAAGTAGTTGAGTACACAAGCACCTCGCTTACTCCATTCTGCAAAACCCCAGCATAGAAAATTCAGAAATGTAGAAGAGTGCCCCCAGGCAGATGTCTCTATGAACAAAACTTATTGGCAGAAAAAGCTAAAAATAGCACTTTAGTGGAGATAACATTTTTATACTATGTTTATTCTAATACACTGTCACGAGTAAGCATTGTTTGTTTTCTTCCACTCGCGTGGTACTGATTTTGAAGTTCCCACGAAAACGGGACATGTGGCTTTATTCAGGCAAAATGATGGAATGACCGGTATGAGACCTCTAAAGCGGGACTATCCCAGCCAAAACGGTGCGTCTGGTAACTCTACTGAATGCTAACACACTTTACATCTACAGGCTGTTTTTGTTAAACTGGAAATATATTCCTAAAGAAAGAGTACAATATTTTCTGGACTATAGTCCACACCCAGTGTATAATCTGCAAAAACAAATTTCGGGCAAAAAAGAAAAAAAAAGCCTCTTTTTGTGCACAATCTGCAGCCAAAACACCTTGAAAACGTCTACTTTATTTGCGCACAGAGAAGCCTGTATTGTGCTGAAATCATCATTAACATACTCTCATTCACAAAACTCAAGATGCCTCGTCGTAAGGAACAATCTTGAAAAACAAATTCTTACCTATAGTCTGCACCTGTAGATAATCCGTACCGCGTAAACAATTTTTATTGTGAAACATTCTTTGGCTATGTGTTTGGCATTTCATGAAGCCCAAATAAAAGCATGGCCGTGAGGCTCGACCACTGATTGGTTGACGGGTGAGAGAGGAGGGTGAGTGTGTCGACCGCTGATTGGTTAATGGGGAGGTCAGTGACCAGAGGTGTAGGTGAGGAGGAGCTCGACCACCTGTGCGCTCTGAGGAGAAGGAGCTCGCGAGTGTGGAAGGCTCTCTGGAAGTTTGCCAGGTTTATTCGCCCGATTAGTGGTAGTATCGCTTCATCCTAGGAGACATCTCTCAAGTGCACACACGGTATGCGTTAAATTATCTGATGAAGGGCGCCGTGGACATAGGCGCATCTGGCATCTCGAGAACTCAGAGTACCGCTAAACGTTTGTAACGCTAGAAAGTTTCACGTGTGTAACAGAGTCGCCTAGCAATTTGCCGTATTAAAAATGTATAGTACAAGAAATTAAGTTAACAAAATACGGTAGACCTGAGACCAATAATGCATTAATGCAGAATGTGTTATATGGCTGACTCCTAACCACTTTGAGTAACACACTCCTCTACTTGAAGAGCATCCCATGATTGGTGCATCAGCATTCAGCTAGGACTCGTGTTATGACTGATCGAATACGAGGTGCTGACACTCTGTCCTTTCTTTCAGCACTACAGCTTTGTCGTCTACGAGTGTTGAACAAACAACCTTTCACATCCTAGCTTTGTTAAGCCTAGAGCCATGAAATGAGCTACCCATATAGTATCTGCTTTCCATTCTTCGATTATTTTGTGGGGACCCCATTTTGGTGCTTAGGGCAGAGAGGATACAATTGGCAATTTCGCAAAGTAGCAAATCAGCTGTTTAGCAGGTTGACCTTTTACAGTGACTGTAAATAAACAACTAGTATTCTCTCCATTGCCAATAGTTACCACTTGAAATGCGCAGCTTCCCGAGTTTGAGATGCGCCCTCAGGCGCTCGGGCATGTTATTATTCTTTTGCGGACTGTTTTAAGATTTTGGGAGGACGGAGGGAAAAGCGTTCCCTGCGATTTCAGACAAAGCTTCAGACAACTGGCAACCGTGGTTATAAACGCCAAAATGGCTGAAGTGTCGTTAGCTTTGAAGCCGGGGGGAGTAAAGGCGGGAGCAGAATGCGGGAAACCCTGGGCGCCGACATCGGTGGTCCCGAGAGAAAGAACAAGAAAAAGAACGACAGATCCTGTGAAGTGAGCTGGAAAAGAACACGGTACAGACCTTAGAGGTGGTGTTTTGCTGCTTCTTTGTGTACATCATAGGCGTCGCCAGTGATACGGGCCCTTCGGGACCGCCAGCTAGCACCGCCAATGTCGACGTCTATTCCCCGCCGTTCCCAAGCGGCCCCTATGCGTGCGACCTTACCCTCTAGATTATTATGTTAGCTCTATGTCTAAGGCATAGCTTACTTGAGTGGCTCTAGCTAAGCCTACTCCCTGGGACGCCCTCTTTGCTTGCAGAGCATTCTGGACGAAAAGGAGAGGACGTCTCTGCGTGCCCGAGCCCCTTGCCGGGGCAGACCACCCCGTCGTTTCCCCGGCAACACCGGGCCCTGTCCGCCAGGCTCAGTGTTTCGGAAGGAGACAGCATTTCTCTCACCCCCAAGCACAGCAAGGGCTCCAAGTTTCCCCTGGGTGCGTCTCTTTGGGCCATGATTGCCGACAGTCCTTGGATCACAGTACGACGCCAATAAGACACAGTCCGACGCCAACATTACACAGTCCGACGCCAGTATGACACAGTCCAATGCCAATCCTGATGCAGTCCGACTCCAATATTGTTATGTAGATCTGTGTTGGGGGCTGTAAGCTCCTACTGCTGCTGAACACACTCTTAAGTCTTATTGCCACGTCATAGGCTCGGTTGAACGTGAGCGTTTTCTCCGTGGAAAGCCGTCACTGCAGACACTCATCCTGCACCCTGCACACCAAACGGTCTCTGAGCATCACATCCATCGGTAACATAGCAGACGTCTCGAAGCTCACTGCTGCTTTCTTGGCACTCATTCTTTCTTTTGTTTCCGTCAAAAGTTCACCAATTGAATCTTTTGTTTTCAGTTTTACGCTTGTTGACCCTTTGTTCATCCGCAAGAATATACACCACTGCAGTGAGCAGTGAAAAGAAACCTGGATGATCCGCACAGCATGCTTGTGTTTCGATTCCACATACCCTCTGCCGTTAGGATTGGGTTCCATATGTGTGGTCGCTCTATAATAATCGCCCCCAATCAGTCTGTGCTTCGCTCGTCTCCCAAGGAGTGAGATGGCGCAACAAAAAAACAGCGTATCGTTTACTGTACTTCCCGGTTGCCCGTCCTCGAGAGGCGGTAGTCCGGGCCCGCCGACCCTGGTTGTTGCCCGTTGTTCAGAGCTCGCCATCAGAGTCTGTGCCTGCAGATCACCCTTCCCATGCCAGCACTGTGTAGGCTAGCTGTTCCGGGCCATCATAGCTTGAGTATCGCTGCGGAACCTCTCTGGGATCGTCACGGCCTAGGCTGGTATGGCCAGGGCTTGCCAGTTCCCACTTGTCCTGATCCAAACCTCGCTGGTAGACCGCTCCAGAGATACGCCATGGGCCAGATCGGCTCCGTCGTTCCTGCTTGGCTTCAGCCTTGCGTAGCACGCTCTGTCACGCGCTAGCTCGTGTGTCTTCGGCCAACCGCTTCTCACGTGCCCTCTGCTCTGTACGTCGTTCTCACCCTCGTCTCCCACACATGTTGTTGTTGCTTAAAATAGTATAAAGTGGTGTGCAGACAATTTAAACCACTATAGTATGAGAAAAGGCACACGGTGACAAATATACGAAAATGTTATAACTATAATGTAATTAAATGCAAAGGTGCAAGCGAGCTGGACAAAAATGACGAAAATAATCCCTGAGAAGGGAAGAAGAGGCAAAGGACAAACATAAATCTCACCAGTCACCTAGTTGTGTTTAGAGATTTATGTTTGTTCTTTGTCTCTCTTCTTCCCCTTCTCCAGGGGTTATTTTCGTTATTTTCGTCGAAAATGTGTTAGTTTTGATGCAAAAGCATTAACTGTCCCATGGAGCGAGCTGACGTCATCAGTTTGAAGCGCGAAAATGACACCTAGTTTCCCTGATCCCAAAGGTCCCATTGGCTGGCGCGCGGTGACGAGGCTCCCATTAGCCGCTGCGGCGCATCAGTTTCAACGGCCGCCGCCAGATGGCACTGCGTGTCCGTGCAGCCTAAAGCCCCCTATCCAGGGAAAAGTGGCGCCATTCATTGTTGTTGACATGCTCGAGACATGCGCCGTGCACCACTTCTGGGAAGAACATGGCGTCTAAAATCTAGCTCAGGGCTGCACTGTGCCAGCCATGATCTTCGCAAAAGCTGCACGTTGCAAGCGCCTCGTGCATCCACGCACCTTGTGCTACTTTTGAAACATGTAGGGGTTTTTGTGCAGCCTAGAGTTTCTGTATAGGCTCCCTACGGGAGCCAGAGTTGCACGTTCATCCTCCGTAGTGCCGTCTTTCCTGTACGGCATGTTGATCCTGCTCCTCACGTGACTGAATTCGGCGGGTAGCGGCACCGCGCATTTGAGCGCGCAGCATGCTCCAAAGCAGGGGAACGTACGCCGGGGTGCGGGCAACGTCTACTTTCCAGCGCGGCATTTGATCTGGCTCCTCAAGTGATCGGATCTCAGCGAATAGCGCGCGCGGGGCACATGGAAAACAGATGCGCAACTCTGGCTCCCGTAGGGAGCCTATACAGGAACTCTATAGTGCCACCAGTGCGCCGATAAAACTAACCGCCGCAACCCCATGCCACTACGGGCCCCGCGCCGGTTAAAACGGACACGGTGCGCGCTTCGGAGGTTTCTGCTCGTCTCGCCGCCAACCAACATTCTGTCGCCTCTGTCATCCACATCGTTGGCGCTGCTTCTGCTCGTCTCGACGCCTACGAACATGGCGCCGCCTCTATCATCCACATCGTCGCCGGTGCTTCTTCTCGTCTCGACGCCTACGAGACATGGCGCCGCCTCTATCATCCACATCGTCGTCGGTGCTTCTGCTGTCTCGACGCCGATGATCATGGCGCCGCCTCTAGCATCCACATCGTCGGAGAGGGCTTCTATGCTTTCGCATTCACAACTCATAAGAAGTGCTTAGGTGTACCTCGAGCTTTTTATAAAATATAAATGATAGAAACAACACGGAAAAAGCAGGAACATGTCGCCAGCTTTGGCTCTTCATGCAGCTTACCAGCAGATAGTGTCGACAATTTGTTAACATAGATGGAATTAGGAAAGTGTGTTCTTTAAACATTTTGGTATGAGAACGCCAAACGAGGCAAGGGACACACAAAAACCAGTCAGACACGGACAGCGTTCCTGTCTGCGTCGCTGTCCGTGTCCGGCGTGCTTTTGTGTGTTCTTTGTTTCCTTTTGTGTTTGCATACCAAGACTATTTGTTAACGTTCATTGATGTTGCATTTGCAATGAGCAGTCGGTAGTACAGCACACCACATGTCACATTCGACGGTCACAAAAATACTGCCAATATATAATCCCTGGAGAAGGGGAACAATGGGGACGAAGGACAAGCGCCAAATCTCAAGTCCGCCTGGTCCTGGTATCGAACCAGGGACCTCTCCATTTCCAGTGGAGGGGTCCCTGGACTATAATAACCCCTTCTCCAGGGATTATTATTGTCATTTTTTCAGCTCGCTTGCACCTTCGCATTAATTGCATTATCAATGTAAATACTTATTGCATTCTCTTATTTTTCGATCGTTTCGCCTTCATGATGTTTGTGAGTTTTATGTTGTGGTAAATTTCACGGAACCCATTTGTCGGGGCAAGTAGTGCCCCGTGCGCAATAAGTGAAAAGGCTGCGAGTCGATCGTCGTGCAAAGGGCAGGGCCTACAAGAATGCCTTCCTACCATTCTCACCCCATCGGTGATTGTAGCTTCCACGCTCTTGCCGTCTTCCATGCCAAACCCGTGGAAGCTGTCGTGAAAAAAAAGAAAAGTGTTTACAATTCCTGTAATGCCAGAATTAGAGCGCAGCTCTTGAGGGAGGAGGAGGGGTATGCCCCTCCTCTTCCTTACCTTTCCTCCCCTCCTCCTGCCTTCCTCCTCCTGCCTTCCTCATGTTACTTGTGACCTTTCTGAAGGTCACTTTGAAGAGCGTGACCTTCAACATGACCTTTAGTGACATCACTCATGACCTTTGTAGACGGCCTCGTGAAGGTCGTGACCTTTGTGATATCACTCGTCATGGCCTCGTGAAAGTCACTAAAGGTCATGACCTTCACGAGTGACCTTCGTGGCGTCACGAGTGACCTTCGTGATGTCACTCGTGACCTTTGTGATGTCAACCAGTGACCCTCGTGACATCACACGTGACCTCGCATGTAATGTCGTTATGGGAAGCGTCCCATAATTCGGATTGCGCCCGGCGTCCCATAATGTGGCTTGAGCGGTTGCACAGACGGTGGCGCTCCGCTCAACTGGAAGCGGGTGCCTAAGAGCTGCGCTCTAAAGTTCTAGCCACTGTTGGCCCCGGTGCGGGAGCCTGGAATGCGTCTCTGACTGGTGTGTCTTGGATGTCCATCTCATAGCGTCAGTATAAGGATTGTGCCATCGCCGGCTGAGATCCTGGTGGTGTCACATCAGTGGTGGTGGATGTGGCAGACGGCCGTTCTGTCATAGGTTGCTCTGCATCTTGACAGTCCACGCAAACTTTAACTGTAGGAGCTGAGATGTTGCAACTGCCGCATACCGAAAGCGCACGTAAACAACGCTTGGAGCCGAGAGGATCCTGAAACGCCGTCTTTTATGGCACTCATACTCCGAGTTCGTTCTCGTCGTCTTCTACACGCGCACTCCCAATTGTGTGCTTTTTTGTCACGATAGCGACGACGATGACACTTACGTTTGCTCGGGATTTTGTCCAGCATTTTCACGGCCGACTTCCAGGATTGTGGCGTTGGACACAGCGCGACACTCGGCTTTTGTGACGTCGTCCATTGCCATGTCCGGGACCACATTTTGAGGTGCAGGCGGGACGGGACGCCGAATGTACCGTTCGTAGACGCGTTCCTGGCATCGCGCCCACGGTGTGGGGTTTTGACTCTGGCAGTGATGTGATTGCTGCGCCATTTGTGCCAAAGTGCTTGCCCTGCTACGTCCTGCTATATTTTACCAAAAATATGAGGAATTTGTGCCAACATTGTGCCAAAACTTAATTTCACTTTAATAATACTGGAAATTTATTAGCTCAGGCCTCGCTGCCTGGCCAGACCGTTACGATATGCTTATCCGAGTTCTCAGAACTTCTGAGTATCGTCTCAAACAACATACTATTCGACTGCATTTCGTATGAAAGGCTGACAGTACTCGGAAGTTTCGCAATAATTCTCATGTTCGTCTGTTCTGCCGGAGGATTAGCTAGTCTCGTTGAGTGCGCTTCTCCTCGTGCACTGGTGTACTGCGGAGAAGCGAAAACCGCGGAGTAAGCATCGCGATTTTGCGTGTCTTGCTTCGCCACAGCGAACACCCATGCTAAGGGAAAAGCACTCCTCCAGAGAGAGACGCGACACAATTTTTGGATACAACTTCGGCTCGTATATATGATAGACTACGATATCCTAGCGGTACCTTTTTCCAAATCGAGATTTATCGAGGATACTTCGGTATTGCAAGAACATTATGTGCACTCTTTTGTATGTTTATTTATTTATGCCAACTCATTTGTTTAGCTATCACTTTTATATAGATGGGAGTAAATTAGAACTAAGTTGGCAGGAGCAGTGGATGGGAGCTCGGGAACAACCTTAATGAGTTCGGCGGGATTGTTTTTAGGTTTCGTTCGCATACCGTCTTTGTTATGAAGTTCTACACATAAAATGTAATTGACATTCATAATCAAATGACAAGTGCTTTGTTTTTATCTGAATTATAAATTGCTGTTTTATTACAACCTTTAGAACTTGAAGGAACCATTAATTTGTGGGCTCAATATTGTATTATTTTAGTGGGATTCAGTACCTAAAAGAACCATTCGCAGCAGTTCGCTGCTGTCCTTCATCACTCACCTTCTCACCCTCTCTGGTGCTTCTCCACACAACTAAACGCCAGTTCTGTGTTTTGAGGGACTCGTTCCTGCTGCGCAATCGATGCTAACAAAGAGTTGCCTTCATCACTCACCTTCTCACCCTCTCTGGTGCTTCTCCACACAACTAAACTCCAGTTCTGTGTTTGAGGGACTCGTTCCTGCTGCTGTATCGATGCTAACAAAGAGTTGCACAAAGTGAGAAGTCGATGTAGACATTTCCTTTTAGTTGTGACATTAATCTTAACATAATGTCTGCATTGAGTACAAATAAAAGTGATGCTACGAAAGTTATTTTTGCTGCTCCAAAGTTGACTTTTGACTGCTTGTAAGAGCTGCTCCAAAATGACTTGAGACTAATCACATCACTGCTTTGGGCACCCTTCTCTCCCGCAGTGGGGTGGCTGCGGGGGGACCGCAGGACGGACGCGGGGAGGAGGAGGGCTCCTCCCGGGAGGCCTTCCCGGCCGACAGCTCCCCCGGCGCCGTGGGCCGGGTGCCCCGGCGCTCGGCGCCCTGAACCGGGGCATGCCGGCCAAGCCCCCGCCCAAGTCGGCCAGCCACATGAGCCTGACCCTGCTGCGGGCACGCAGGCGCATGGAGGACCAGCTCTGCAAGCTCGGCTTCGGCCGCAGCAAGAGCAAGCACGGCAGCTTCGAGGAGCCCCCAGGTTAGGGCCGCCCCTTTCCGGATCGGTGAGAGTATGCGACGCTCTCTCTTTGGGCCTTTGGAACCACGTTTGCCGTAGTGATTATGGCGGACCCTCGTTCCTTCGCACCCGGAGGGGCACGCTGGTTCTGTTTGAATTATGGAAATCGAAAACAATTGCACGAAGTGTGCTGCGATTGACGGCGGTAGCTGCTGCGTTGTGGAAGGGCACGTTGAAGAAGATTCGTCTTCAGTCAGTGTCCTGTACAGTGTTTGCAATCGGTTCTTTTGCTTTCAGTGGAATCGATGTAGGAGATGTGTGCTTTGGTGGAACGATTGTGCGAGACGTTGCGTGTGTTGGAGAGGGACATAGAGATGTGCTTTTTGTTTTTGGCTGGAAAACTCTTTCAGAACAAAGGGCGCTTTGACCGCACCTGCGGTAGAAGAAGTGAACGTATGTATGCAAGCTTTTGTAGAGGCACAGAGAGCACACCAGAATGGAACCTGGGTGTTGGCAGCAGGGAGGACGGGGAAGCGTGTCCGCACAGCAGCGACCACGTGGGTATTTCGCAATGGCAGCTGCCGGAGAGCTACCGCTGTGAAAGAATTGGCACCAGCATCTCAGAAGAGCGAGGTTGCGCAGAGGAGACACTGATGCAAGTATGTAAATACGCAAAATACCTATCAAGTGCTTACTCAAAATTTGGAGATAGTCTCGATAAAAATAGGGCTCTGTTTCCACAGTGCTTTACTGCAGACTACATGAAAAGCAATATACCAATACTTTTTTTTTTTTATTAAAGGCCGTATGCCACTTATTAAATTGAGACAAACCTTTAGTGGCTAACCAAGCTAGAGGTGTGCATGGGCTGATATTTAGGGGCCCAGCCCAGCCCTGCCCGCTGTCTTTTGGGCCTGGGCTTGCTTGCAGCCCGCTATCTATTATTTCTGACAGCCTGCCTGGCCCGGCCCGGCCCGGCCCAACACTAATATTCACGGGCCCGCTGAGGCCCGCTCAATTTTCACCCATATGAATAGCTCACAAATTGCGTGGCATGGCAGCTCGCTTACCACTGCCACACATGTTGACTATGGTACCCAATAGTCACTGGAATAAGTATTTTTTTTTTTTGTTGCTATTATTAGTTGGATTAATCTGCAGGCCTAGGCAGCTCGTTAATAAAAGAAACCACCCCCATTGTCCTTCTTGCGACCAAACACGTGTACAGAAAAAGACCGAAAAATAAAAATGGCAAGCAACAGTAAACAAAACTATGTGCCAAAGTTGCAAAGGAAGGGAAACGTCGTGACGGGTTCGGATAAATGACGGGCAAAGTTTTAAGTTGCCCACTCCCACTGTGTACAACTAAAAAAGAAAAAAAAAAGATTTAAAAAATAGACTGCCGTTTCTGCTGTGGCCTGTGAGAAGTTGTTTAGGAAAAGCACCCTTGAGGGGAACCTCTTCACCCACATTGTGGATGCACACACTCGTATGTACACATGGTGTACACCTGCGTGGGTGTACATTGTGAGGGTGCATGTGTGCGTGTTGATGGGAAGAAGCGACTGCTACAGAACGGGCAATGCCTGCGTGGCGCCGAAAATGAACACCGCAATGCTGGTGCTCTTGATGTGTGTGCATTCGGTGCACACACACCAAACTGTACAAACGCATAGTCTTGTCTGGCCTTGTGTAGCAACTATCCGAGCTCTCTGGACCTCTCGAGAACTGCCCAGCACTCTTGTTGGTCGCTGCTTCTCTGTAGCACTGACAATCTGGCTTCACTCACTCATTGGCAATGTCGGCTCTCGTTGGCTGTGAGAAGCCACCCTAAAGCAGGAAAAATGATTGATAACTGACTTTTACGTACAAACTAAGGGACATGTATATCCATTGATTAATAACCAATCCACCAAATATTTAAAATTCCTCAATTAGCCAAAAGCATGAATTCTATCACTTTGAATGAACAATCTTCTACTTTAGTTTAAGGAGGCACGGCCTACAGGGGTCTACTTTTTAAATACTTTGCCGATTAGAATGAAACTTTTACCATATGTTAGTTATGCAAACTTGGGAGGGCATGCAAAATTTCAACCATCAAGGAAGATTTTGTGCCAAGTTACGGTGAAATTTGTCATAAAAAAAAAGACTGATGCAGCACCAATGAAAACAATCTATCATTCAAAAAAAAAAAAGAAAAATTACAACTTTTTTTGCATATATGTAATGTTCAATAAGTGATGAACAAAGTAAGGTATGTAGCAATGTTTAATATAGCAAGCGTCAGCATGAAAACAGGAAGTTTAAAAATGGCTTCATTTTTCTCTCATATGACTTTTCTAAAATCAACTTTTTCTTGGTGAACAACTGAAAATTATTAAAAACAAAGTACCTTACTAAATTCTCCAGTAAATTTCACTCCAGAAAAACAACACTTCAGGAGTCTCAGTCCAAACTATAAAAAATGATAGTTTTTCAAAAATGGAAAAGTGTTCAAAATGGCAAACTGAGAAAAATGTGTTTGAAAGTTCAAACAGTGTTCGGCTGAAAACAGTGCTTACTATATCATCTAAAACGCTCCAGGACCATAGGTCAGTCCTTCCTCTTCACGATCCTTCTGCGCCTTAGCCACGGCTTCCATTTTTCTCCGCTTGTGCGACGCTTTGGATGACTCCAGTTCCTTTTTTGGGCCTTTCCGATCTTCTTTTGAGTGGCCTTCGCAGCATGCACGGTGTGATGGCTCCCTGGCTTGATTCCCATCTCGGAAAGAGCGTGCTCAAAGCCTCGAGGTCCCAGGTTAAATTCGAGGACTGCCAGGGCCACAGCTGACTCGACGGTCTTGAGGAGGCAAATTCCACCTTGGGGCACCTCTTCCACACTAGAGCATTGAACGATTCATTTGCGTTCTGAGTTTTCATCCTCGAACAGCGCTCGAGCAAGTCACTACGCGAAAGGCGATTGTAGACGGGCACCAGCTCCTTGGCTAACTCCCTGGAAAAGGCTGGCTTGTGGGGCCTGGACGCAGGTGGCTCTCCTGCAGCCTCGAGTGCCTTGCTCCTGTTGAAGTGGCACCAGGAGTCTCTTCCAGTGGGGCAAGCTGTGTGTCGTGGCTCATCGTCTGTCGAGTAAGAGTGCAGGAGTGTGGCAAACACTCCCCGCTGCATCGCTGGGACATCTGGGGCATTGTCCTTCAGGGCGCAGGCGTAGTAGTTTGTCAGCTGCTTCATCTTCACATTCGTCAGCTTGCCCTTTCCACCAAGGCCTTTCTTCGCCTTCTTCAGAGCATCCAGGCCAGCATACATACGCTTTGCAACGTGGTTGATGCAGTCCTCTTTCTTCACTTCCTTGTCGTATAGACCAAGGCTAGCAACCTTTGAAAATGCTTTGCTGTCACCGTCGCAGAGTACCGTGGTATACTGCATGTTGTGTCGCTCCACAGAACGCCCAAAAATGACTGAAGCAGCTTCCACTTCCATGGCATGAGCAGACCCCTGGAAATTCTTTTGACAGTCAGGACTGTGGCTTTCAAACCATTCTTCATATTCCTGAGACCCTGGCTTTGGACCTTGAGCGCACACCTGGCAGTAGTTGCTCTGTACACTGTAGTCTATCACCAAGCCGCTGTTCAGTTCCACTGCCACGCCAACACCAAAGTGGGAGGTGTGGCCACGTTTATGCCAAGTCCCGTCGTACGAAATGCACACGTCCAAAAGTTCGTCGTCTCCGGACTTCTCTGCTTTACGTACGGACTGCGCCGCGCTCTGCATCACTTTGCTGGCGGCCTTCGTAGCTGCGTCGTGCACTTTTGATGCTATCTTCTGGGAAGACTTCAGGCACATCGGTGGAGGTACGTTCATGCCAGAAAAGAGGTTTGACAACTTGGTAAAACCAATGCCGCAGTCGCGCGCGGCTAGTCCGATACGCGCAGAAAGTTCATTTTGGCGAGTGTCGCCGATGTTCGGCGAGTGCGGTGCGCTCGCCACCTCTCCACACGACGGGCACTCGACGATAAAACCGAGGAGCGCACCTTTGCCACTTTCCTTTAGCTCCAGGCAAGATCCGGCACACTCTGGGCACAGCAGAGCTCCCACCAAAGCCTTGACACAAGAAACTTCGAGCAAGCGGTAGCCTTCGAGTTCGCCGCTGTCACCTAGGCCTAGCGGCTCTCCGGAGCACTCGTCCCGTCGTAGCATTTCCATCTTGCGCTCAATCGCGGTCAGCTCATCTTCCTTTGGGGTGTCAGGAGTTGGAAGCGGCGACAGAAGCCTCGATTGTCCCGCGCAATCCGAGTCTTCAGGTGGCGATGGGCCAGGAGACTGTGACGGGCTTGAAGACGGCGATTGTTCCGGCGACTCCGAGCGACTCGGAGACGGCGGTGCAGGAGTTTTGTGAGGTCGACCTCCTTCAATGCCTCTCGGTTTTCCACGCTTACGCTTCCGAGCACCAAACGTAAACGACTTCCTGCCATTCACCGCCGGCATCGTATCGATGAACTTGAAAACCGTAAAGTAAGCAAGGACGTGCTACGCAGGTAGGAAAGCGAAACAACTGAACTCGGCAGGCGATCACGCGCGCGAGCGGCGTCTTTTTAGTCACGTGGCTTGTCCGAGCGAATCAGAGCTCCGAATGTGTCGAGCTGCCCAATAGGAGCGCGTACAGCGTTTCATAGCTCTTTCCGAAGGATGTTTTCGCAGGGGTTCTCTCGCCTGAACGCACGGCGTTGAACAATAAGCCAGGGCGTAAACAAAAGAGAAAGAACTGCTCTTTCCAACGAGGGGTCCCACGCCACGCTAGGCCTAGCCAACGAGCGGCTAGCGCGCTTTGAAATCGGCAAACGCGCGGGTGTGCTCGCGTTTCTGGCCAGCGCGCGCGGCCGCCGACGTATCGAAAATAATTTATTCCGGAGTAAATACTTTACGCACGAGAATAAAAGTTTGTGAGAGCATTCTTTATGAGTTGTAGATGATGATAAAACCGATTTTCAAAAATGTGTTTTTTTCGAAAAACTTGCGATTTCTAGGCCGTGCCTCCCTTAATCACGTTGCTTTAGACTCCAGAAACCTGATTCAAATATGTAATACTTGTCTTTATAGCTCGTTGTCTTGTTAATGTTACATGAAGCGAGTTCCCTTCATTCCGATATTACTAGTATTCCCAAGTATACTTTCGAAGGAAACATCACGTCGGAATGAGTGTGTCCAGGCAGAAAGCTGTTAAATGTTTACTTGCAGGTATGTGCCAGAGACACATACCTCTAAACAGACGGTTTGAAGGTATGTGTCCAAACAGGCAGTTTGGGCCCTCTTGCAGACAATTTGGTCCTCCTTGCAGGCAATCTGGGCATCTGTTGTAGACAGATCTTCTTGCAGACTGTTTGGGCCCACTTGTAGACAGTTTGGATCACCCTTGCAAACAGTTTGCGCACTCTTGCAGACGGTTTGGACCCTCTTGAAGGCAGTTCATATCCACCCTTAGGGACAGTTTGGGCACTCTTTGAAGACCTTTTTGAACCTCCCTGACAGGTGATTTTGCCTTACTGTGGGCTAATTTGGCTCTACCTGTCGCAGATGGTTGGGCCCTCTTGCACCAGCAGTTTTGAATCCTCCCTTGCAGACAGTTTGGACCGACCTTGCGGACAGTTTGGGCACCCCTTACAGACGGTTTGGACCTCCCTCTGCAGACCTGAGCGCCGTAACCGTTCGACCTGGACCCGGCCCAGCGGGAGGGGGAGAGCTGTGCTGCGGAGAGCAAGCTGGTCAACATGCAGCTGGTGCAGGACGGGATGCTGCGCTGCCTTCCTCCAGGAGGGTTTGCCAGCCGGGTACCGTGCCGGATGCCCGCTGCCTGGCCGCAGCCCTGCGACCTGGTAAGTGCGCCTCCCCCGCGCCCCCCCCAGTGGCACCACTCCGTCGTTCTCGGCGGCACTGCTAGCATGGACAAACATTTTAAACTCTTATTATTGCTTGCGGATGCACGTGAACATGCCCCGGGTGATGCCACAAATTCCTTTTATTCGCAGTCCAAAATGCAGGCGAGCTGAGGCTCAAGGAGGACGTGGGCTTTAAACTCGAAGCTGCCCAAAACATTTTGAGTTTGCGAACCTAATTTTTTTTTACAGCGGGGCTGTTAAGGGCTGGTTTCCCCAGGATCGTGTCCCCATAAAACTCTGGACAGCTACCGAGGCAACGGCGGCAACCAGAGAATCGGCTTGCCGGCCTTGCTCATAGATAGCGACAACCTTTCCAGCCTTTCCCTCTGGTTTTCACCAGAGTGGAAAGGCTGAGTTTCTCTGAGGCGTCGTCCTCGAGGTCGTCCTCGAGGTCGTCCTCGGGGTCGTCCTAAGTGTCGTCCTTGAGGTTGTCCGAGAGGTTGTTTTCGAGCTTGTCTTAGAAGTTGTCCTTGGAGGGTCGTCCTAGATGTTGTACTTGAGGTCGTCCTTGATGTCGGTCTCGAGAGGTGGTCCTCGAGGTTGTCCTAGAAGTCATCCTTGAGGAGTCGTCCTAAGACGTCCGAGAGGTCTGCCCCAGAAGTCGGCCCTGAGGTCGTGCTAGACGTTTTCGAACATTGTCCTGGAAGTCTTCCTTGAGGTTTTCCTAGATGTCGCTCCCTGAGGTCGCCCTAGACGTCGTCCCTGAGATACGGTCCTAGGGCGTCATCCTTGAGGTCGTCTAGATGTCATCCCTGAGGTCGTCCTTCTAGGCGTCATCCTCGAGGTCGTCTTTGAAGTCCTTGAGGTCGTCCTAGACGTCGTACTTAGGGCCTCGTCCTTGAGGTCATCCAAGAAGTCGTCCTTGAGGTCAAGCCTGAGCATAGTACAGCTTCGCTGGTCTTCTCCTTCTCTTCTTCACCAAAGTGGAAAGGCTGAAAGCTTTTTGTAATCAGCTTAAGTTTATAGTACATGGGTAGTACCTTCCAGGCTTCCCCCAAACTCCCAAATCTTTTCGGCATTCCCTGCCCCTCAATGAAGTGGGTTTCCTGTTTTAAGCGCTATATTTTACAAAGTCTTAACGGTTAACTATGTTGGAAACACTCCCTGCACTTACATGGTCTCTAGGCTTCTGCACTGCATTATTGTGTCAGTGCTGAGATCCTGAGAGGGGTTCCTTGGCTTTCAATCAAGATGGATAGGAGGATTTCCGAGAGGGGGAAGGTTCAAGAACTCTTGCTTTGTAGCGCAGGGTAAACCATGCAGTAAAATATGTAATAAATGTAAGGACGCTAACGAGCTGATGTGCATTAAACATGATTTAAAAAGCAAAAAAAAAAAAAAAATGAAAGCCGTTTATAACTTCTTGTAACGCCGGGTTGGAGTGCAGTCTCCTTGGGGAGGAGGGAAGGGTACTGAAGGGAGGGTATACCCCTGCTCCTCCTCCGCCAGGTCACGTGATCGCTGGAGGGGAGGTGGGGGGTCACATGGCCTCGGGGGTCACATGGCCTCGGGGGTCACATGACCTGGGGGGTCACATAACCTGGGGGGTCACGTGACCTGGGGGTCACGTGACCTGGGGGTCACATGACCTAGGGGGTCACATGACCTGGGGAGGTCACACGACCTGGGGGTTCACATGACCTGGGGGGTCACATGACCTGGGGGGTCACATGACCTTGGGGGGTCACATGACCTTACGGTTACGCCGATGCCGACGGCGACGCCGACGCCGCTCAAGCCGGAAACGGGCGCCTGAGAGCTGCGCTCTAAAAAAGACTGCAGGTAACGACACAACCAATCAAAAGACACACACACTCAAAATATTTTTACTTGACTGGGTTCCGAAGTAAAACAAAAAACCAATAAAGCAGTAATTTTTTGATAGTCAGAAAAAAGTTACATAGGCAAAACTGAACACAACAAATCTTTCACACCTTACTACTTTAACACAGACTCGTTTAGGAACTCTTTCTTTGCGAAACATATTGACGAACAGACCTGTCTGGTGGTGAACGCTGTATATAGTGCAACTGTGTCTGCTTTTCTCTATCCATCAAGGCTGTATAAACATAAAGAGCAAACCAATTTTTTTTTTTGCTTTTCTTTATGATATTTTTAAAGATTGAGGCAGTCAGGTAATATTTGTATAAGCTTGCTTTTGATGGCATATTGTTTGTTGGGTTTTAGTCAATAAAAGTGACTAGTAGTTCTAGATGGCAAAACGTCCTAGTAGGTAAATTCACAGCAATAGAAATACACATTCCCTATTTTGTCTTGAGGAACCATCCCTGGGTCCCCATCACCTCTATAAATTTGACCAATGAAAATAGTTAATTGCATGGAGATTCCAAACCTTTACTATTATTGCTTTTGTTAGGTGCAAAGTGCATTATATCTTGACAAAAGCAGCAACTCTTTGAGTTTAGGAGGCATAATGCAGTAATTATTGTTTGAAAACGCCGTCTGACGGCACCTTGTGGTGTCGTTACAATCTCCGATTAGATTTTTAATAGAGAAATTGGCCCCCCATGAGTGTAATTTCAAATTTTTTAGGATGCTTAAAGGGGCCCTGCAAGGACTTTTTTACTGGTTTTTAATTTGCACCGAACCTGAGCGCACTGAACGTAGTAACGCAGTGAAACTTTTCTTTTCAACTTTCGATTATTTTACAGTTATGAGGCAAAATTAAAATTGCAGAAACAAGTAAAAAATAACCTCCTTCATGACGTCCTTGGTCGCTTGAGTGGCCGTGAAGTAGAGGAGGGGTAGTGAGCTCAGCGAGTGCTCACGGCTGCCGCACTCCGTGTCGACGGACTCGAGAGGGCGCCACTAAAGCATGTTCTGGATAGGCTGTATGAAGCGGGCGGCCAGGGCGGCTCGCATTGCATTTGCCTGCGCGATTAAACACTACTTCGGCATGACACTTCATTCGCCACAAACGACAGCGAACACGGGGTAAAAATCAGTTCAGAATGGGAGCCACTTCGCACTGCCATACCGGCAAATGGTCAAACCGCAAGCCAAACCTTTTCGTCGAAGGCCTTCCGGAACGCTCGGAACCGGTCGGATCCTCGAGCCCGTATACGACCGCAGCGCCGCCGCGTACATCCGGGACCTTTCTACGCTCGCCGCTTTGTCGGTGCCTGATCCCACTACACCTTTCTAGTATGCGCCGCCTTTTCCACCGCCTGGTGAGCGGGTATGTCGACGGGTCATTTCTTGTTTCCGTACTTTATAAACTGCATTTGTTTCTTTTCTGATCTGAAATACTGAACAAAAACTACTTTTATAAATAGCCGAAACGGTTCGCGCCACTTATATTTTGTATTTGGACTAAAAAGAAGCTTTTAGCGGCTTTGACCAGTTGTAAGCCGAGGACCAAAGACTTCACATATCACGCGCTTTCGGCACCACTGGTTGACCATTGTAGGTGGAGGAGGTTTCCACTTCGTCCGGTTCAAATATGACACCCTGATATTTAGATACTCTCTCCGTGCCCGCTGGCTTGCCCCAAACCCCAAGAGACGTTAAAACTGCAAAAAAGGTAGATGCTCAAATATGATTGCAGGGCCCCTTTAAGCCCGTAGATTGAGTTATCACCATAAATAGACAATTTCAAAATCCACTTGGGTGCCCTATTAATACTTGAAGATGCTTTTGCTTTTGACATGCCTACCCACCTGCTTTACGTTCACAACTGGCAGTATGTGCGAGATAAATAAAAATAAAAAAGGGCTGCCTCTTTGGCATTCTTGAAAGGCATCCTAGATGCATGGCATATTTCTCTTGTGGGAAGAGTAAAGAGAAGACTGAAGGCCACATTGCAAGAGTTTTGTGACCTGATTAAGCCGTCAGGTTCGTTTGACGTCACATCACCTGATGTCAAACAACCCTGACGGTGTCACACAGTGTCACATGACATTGTGGTGTCAAGCATCTCGCAATGTCACGTCGTAGCGTCACAGTGTCACATGGCATCGTGGTGTCAAGCATGTCACGTGTCAGTGACTGCAGAACATGACACATCAAAATCATATTTTTTTTATTATCCGAAACGATTGAAAACGGTGCCGGGACATTACCCTCAAAATTCGAAACTTGGGAATTCAGTATTTGTGAATTAAAAAAACAATTTCCAAATGCTGAATTTGAAGTTCCCGCGCGGTCCCCGGCAGTGCAGTCAGTCAAATTTTGCGGTCTCCTGCGACTCGACTTTCTCTCGGACCTCCGCTGACCCGATGCGAGGAGGAGGCGAGCTGGCGGGATAGAAGGGAGCCGGCGCGGGAAAAAACCGGTTTCTTCGCCGACACGCCGATCTGCTCGAGCGCCGCCAAAGAGAGGACACAAATCTAGGAAGGGACATCTCACCGAACTCTGATTTTTGGTATTTCAAAAAGAAGGGCCGTAGTGCGTTCGCAATTGCGTTAAAAAACATGTTTTACGATTGCCATTATTAAATGTTATAGAAATGTCGCCTACAAAGCTTCTAAATTTCCTGATTTTTGACGTCATCGATCATAAGAAGCAAGGAGGTAGCGGCGGGAGATTTAAACGCCAAAAATAAAAAGGCGCGCGCGCGCGGGAAAATTTTTTCGCGATGCGGTTTTTTTGCGTGTTTATGACTACAACTTGCGTCGTTTTAGACAATAAAAAAAATACGACCTTTGGGGTGTCAGTGCCCCTTTCAGAATGTCACGTCGTAGCATTACAGTGTCACATGACATTGTGGTGTCACGCCACAGTGTCACGTGACATCACTGCATCACGTGATGTCACGTGACCTGGTGATACTGCTGGCGTCACAGAGGACCCATACACCTTTATAGCTGCAGTCTCGAATGAGGTGACTTGCAGTGCGCATCCCTGACTTTAAAAGTGCACGTCATTGTTGCTCGACTTTGCCAGGTTTTCTTGTCAGTGGGCAGCCGGCGTAGAGGGCAATCTCGGACACTGCTAGCTAGCGGTTAAATTGCTGCTCTTTTATGTTGTATGGCGAATGTTCTTTCTTGAGGCCCTTGAAAAAAACATTGTACCATCTTTGGGAACCAAAACCAAACAAATGTAGGCTATTTTTACAGCGGAACGTGTGAAGAGCTAGTTTCCCCAGGATTGTGTCCGTCAGCAAACAAATGATGACACAGAACTCTGGACAGCTACCGCCATCTATAGCGACGGCGGCAACCAAACAACCGGCTTGCTGGTTGTCTGGTTGCCGCCGTCAGCTCATAGATGGCGGCAACCTACTGAGCCTTTCCACTCTGGCTTGCCGACTTGCGGCCGGCCATTACTTCATTTCCACCATAGTAGTACAGCTTCGCTGGTCTTCCTTCTTCACCAGAGTGGAAAGGCTGAAGGTTTTTCTGGTGAGTCCGTACGCTTCAGAACAAATACAACTGGAATATTTGTTTCAATTTGCGCAGATGTTTCACATCGCCAGTCACGCGGCTGCATCAGTTGACAAAGTTCTTAGCTGTTGAAAATATTTGACCATGCTGGATAGCTGAAAGACTTGGGTATTCCCCGCTCAACAACATGAAATTCAATCAACAAGTCTCAGCATTCAAACAACATATTGTACGTACCCCACGGTGCTGCATAATTTCCACGAGGTTGATTTGAGAAAGATTTCAAATAACACAGCATGTCCAATCCACAGTGTCAGCGACAGTCATTTTATGATGATCGGACAGATTTGGACTTGTTTTGGGGCATTTCGGAGAGAGTTTAGTTTTTGCACAGCACCAAAGCAAAGGAATGAACACGTCTGTTTTATTCCCCTCCACAACCCGATTGGCTATTTTTGGCAAAGGCCGAGAAGGTTCCCATGATTATCTCGGACAAAATAATCCTTGAAGAATGTTGAAAAGAGTCGTGTCTCGGGTTGTTCGACTTTCTTCTCCACGTTTGTCTCCCGCAAAGGCCGAGCAGAAAACTTTGAACGGGGAGGCATTCAGGCCTACAAACCCTGGTTCTGATGTTGGAAGATAGCTTGGAGAGGAAGCAGTCTGAAAATGGCAGATATAGTAAAACCTTTCGAAGCCAGCAAGCTCCAAGATGCAAAACGCAGGTGGTGAGCCGTGATGAGCAGGTTTGCACGGCCTAGGAGGGTGGCAGAAACTTCCGACTGATAGGGGTCGCGTGAATCGCGTCATTATTAGCAAAATGGCAGCGTTCGGAGAGCTATTTTTGGAAAGGTCTACTGTATTTATTTGAATATAAGTCAACCTTTTTTTTTTTTCTTTCGGAAATGTCGAAGATTAACGTTTGACCTACAATCGTGATTAGAGAATTTCGATCTACATTCGGGACCGAATTTCGCGACCCTACCGAACGCCAGGCTATTCGCGACTCCCGGCGAAATCGACGCCGTAGCGCGTCAACGCCGAAGCTCAGAGAGGTCGTTTCGACTCTGTCGTCTGCTATCGCTGCTTGGTTCTCGTATAGGCAACATAGAAACAAACATCGTTCCCAGTAATTATTTTTATGCTTCCTTCGTGTCATTCCTACGCACTGACTAGAAGAAGGTTTGTACCGTCGAAAATCGCTTTGCCTTTATATGTAACACCGATTTTACGCTCCAGCGCAAGACATTTATGGTGGTCCGCGTGTTGAGCAGCGAAAACGACCTCCTTTCGTCCGCCATTTGCTGACGAGCGCGCTGCCGTTCGCTGGAGTTGCGAATGAGTAACTGAGCCGGCGCCGCCGTAGTTCCGGATTCCCGAAAGCGTTTATTGGCCATAGTGCAGGGGAGGGGGAAGAGGGAGAGTATCGGTTTGCTTCTTGTTACTCATGGCGGCTTGCACTGTTGCCAGCAACGGCAGCGTCACCGTGGGCAACAAGAAGCAGAGCCGACGCCCTCCCCTCTGACCTTATGTCGCTAGCCGCCCTGAGCGGCTAGCTGGCAGCCACTGCGACAATGACATGTCCCGGAAGAGTTCTGACGATAATTAAGTTTTTGGCATTGCGCTGTGATTTCGCTGAGGGCGCTGTAAATAAAGGTTTGTTTAATTTTTCCGCCCAAACTTTCCTCTGTTCTTTAAAAAAGCAAAGTCAACCTGGATGGAGGTTGGATGGATGTTAATGGCTATAGCCTTTGTAGCGGGTGGTAGCTTGCGCCCACCACAACCTAAGTCTAAAAAGGAACAAACTATATAATTCCTCTCGCCCTCCTCAGCCAATTTTTCTCCCCCTATCACCAGGCCGTGTGGGATATCACCAAAATAACCTTCAAAAGATTGAGGCCACTTTTTTAAATAAAAAAAAACAAGAAGAAAATCTTTCCCCCTTCCCCCTTGGCCGAAAAAGTTATCAATTTTCTTTGGTCGAAACCTTGTCGCCGTTACCCCAGCACCAAACCCACTGAAAAACAGGATTAAACTAAATTTTTTTTATTCTTTGTTATTTTCAAGTTAAATATAAAGGCATCAAACTATACTTCTGGTCGACTTATATTCGAGTAAAAATACGGTAATTGGAATTGGAATTTATTGCATTTCGTATTGCATAGCGCCGCTCGGTATCTGGGTGAGTAGGGGAGAAGGCACACCCACACATGTGTTGTGCCCCTGACATCGACCAGGCAGCGCTATGGTTGGACATGGTGGTGAAAATGAATAGGCACACCTACACACACACACACATTTATACAACACACACACAGATTTATGCACGGCACACATGCACATATGCACAAGGCATGCAGTGCACACACACAAAAGGCTGCTTCGGCAGTTAGGTGACAGCTCCGCAACGCTACTGCTTGCTTGGCTTTGCGTTCACGTCACAGTGTCACGTGACACTGTGACTTCATCGGAGCCACATAAAAAAACTTAAAAATTAGGCGCTAATATGAGCTAAACGTGCAAGTTCGAAGAAACCGAAGTGCCCCTGACCGCCGTCTTTTCCTGCGGCCTCCTCCAGCTCGTCTTGCAGAAGGCTCCCGTGGTGTCGGGCAGCACTGTACCTGGAGTGTGCCCCGCACATTTCAGGCCGCCGCGGCCAGTGGCCCACCTGGATGAAGCTGAACCTGCCGGTGTTCCGACCGTCGGGGCCCCTGGCCAACCGGGGCACCCCCGTCGGGCATGCATCGCACCCACATCCTGCAGAGGGCTGCGGGAAAGCTCTTCTTCCAGTGGGCGGAGGTGGGCCCCTCTTCGGAGCGCCTCTCCGGTGACGTGTGTCTCCCGCATCCTGAAAGCAGTCCTGATGTTTCAGCAGCAGTTGATGCAGGCTTCGACAGGCAAGAGTTGAGATGCCGGGACAGTCTCATTTGCCACTACTTTTTCTTGTACCTCTCGTACTAACCGCCAGGATCGTGACATTCGGCAACACAACGGGCTGGCTTTCGTGACGTCATTTGTTGCCTCTTCGGAACCCCTCTTGATGTACAGGCTGAATGGGACGTTAAACACGCCAGTCAAAGACGCGCTGGAGGCACCATACGCCGAACGTACTGCATGTTGAACATGGTTAAAATCAGCACAAAGAGACGAGGAAGGAACACAGAACACAGACAGAGGCGCGCACTCACAACTGTGGTATATTAACTGAAGATAAGAAAAATGAAGCACAATTTTTTACCTGTCTGTGCTCTGTATACCTCTCTCGTTTGTCTCCGTCTCTTCGTGCACAATTTTTAACCATGTTCAACGTTTACCAACTCACCCAGCTTACTACTCTTGAACTGGGTGTTGCTCTGGGCCAGGGTGTAAGACGGGCAGGTGGGGTAACGAGGGCCGATTGGGCAACCCGACGTGTGCTCGCTTGGGAAGGTTCATCGTAGCACTGCATAGGTGGCGCCATGCAAAGAAGAAACAACAAACAAAATATCCCCCTTAAGTTTGCAGGCAACGCGACCCACTGGTAATTTATTTCGTAAACTGCACGTGAACCACGCAAGTTTAATCGAGTAAACAAAAAAAATCAGCAGAACCCATCCTTTGGAATGATTATCTACGTTAATGCGAATAGCATCAAACGGTGCGGAGTTATGCGCGTTCGTCAGGTGGCCGGCACACTCTAGATACGCCAGCCCACTCTTGAGGCGATTCTAAATTTGTTGACACTTTCACAGCCCTGCGCACGATCTCCGCAGCCCAGCACGTGCGTTTGTGTCACTTAGGAAGGCGAGCAAAGCACGCGCCATACGCACAAACACTCAAAATGGTACCGACCAGACTTTCTGGCGTCTCAGCTAGTCTCAACCAACGGTACTCTAAACGGTTGTTTATATCTTTACCATAGGACGCGCTTTACAGCGCTGTCACAGCTACCGGTGCGCGCGCGTTCCATGCACGAGGGCTCATTCCGCTCTCGTGAGGCTGAGCACGGCCGCTACATCACCCTCTCCCGAGCGCGGGAGAGGGTGAGCTAGCGGCCGTGCTCAGCCTCACAGGCGGAATGAGCCCTCGTGCATGGGCACGACTGACAGCGCTGTAAGCGCGTCTATAATAGATATAAACAACCGTTTAGAGTGCGTTGAATGACTGCCTTCATAGCTCTGTGGTTAGCGCGTCTGCCTGCTGATCAAAGGGTCAACGGTTCGAATCCCGCCGGCGCCGGTCTTTTTTATTTATTTATCGACCCGCGGCGTAAGAGGTTAGATAGCCAGATAGATAGATACATAGATAGACGAAAAGTGCGTGAAGTATCCAAAGAATGCTATTCGCATTAATATATTTAATATATAGGTTCGGTTTTGCCCGTAGTTTTAGCTTACAAGGCAAAATAATCGAGGGCGTGCAGAAACAGCAGGAAATGAAGGCGAGCGGAGAAGTCGGCGGAGGCGTTTCGGGGAATGGCCTTGACAGCGTCGATTCCACTCCGACGGCAGATGTGTTGAAGCGTCTAGCGTTCCAGTTTCCGCTGTTTACATGCAAGCGAGGTCAACTTTAGTTTGACGTCATTTGAAGCCAGTGAAAATGCCGTTTACTACCTCCGGGTCACACTTCACCCAGCACGACGGAGTCACCAGACTCAACGTCTCCTGTGTTAAATATCACCGCTCTTTTTTTCGCATAACCTGATTGACAGTTTGGGATACAACAATTGCGGCCCATATCTCGAGAATCAGGCGCCAAGATATCGACGAGAAATGCCACTTTCGTATGCTACCGCCAAATTTGTCTCCTCCGGGTGCTTTTGGGAGCAAAACAAACAAAACGAATAGCAAAGAGCATGCCAGACGTTTCGCAGATGACCTCACATTGCCAGGTACTAGACGGCTTCAAAAGTGAATTAAAGTTAAGAAAAATGTGAATGGATAAACGTGCGATAATTTTTATTTTGCCGGGATTTAGTAAATGGTGATTTAAATGAAAGAATATTGCTGATACAGTGCATTCTCTCGCAGGTTCCATACAAACACGAGTCCATTGCCTTCCGTATGTTGCGGCGCCATCTATCGTAAGCCGGGAGGGGTGGACAGGCATTACCCCGTTAACTCGAACACGGCTATCTCTCGAATTAGCGGTTAACCTGGCAGAATTTTCTTGACATGGAATGAGCTCCCATAGACACAATGCATTTTGTCCTTGCTTATCTCGAAAGGTTTTCAGGATGGACTTCGGATATCTCAAAATCTCGTCAGCGAAAATCGCAAAAAAAACCCACAATAGACAACAAAAACTAACTAAAAAATGTGTGCGCCAAAAAAAAAAAAAAAAAGACTACAGGCAAAAAATAAAATAAAAATAAAAGATAACCAGGGGTGCGCGGGAGTCGCGCTCGACATGTGCGCCTTAAAAACGTTTGTTGTCTTCATTTTTTTTCTTCTCTACCCCACCTGGACAAGCCGATGGCAAGCCGGAATGCCTGGCGTTCAATGCCCCCTCTCCCTCGATTGTTTTGTGCCGCTCTGTCTTTCTGTTTTTCTCTTTGCGTCTGGGTCCTTCCTTGCATTCCCTTCCCGGTCTGGTCGTCGGCTCCTTAGTCTCGTGTTTCGCAAATGTGTCAGAGGTGTCTCGTTCGTTTCGCGAGTGTGGCTTTTCTTTGTTGCTTGTCCCTCCATTTTTTTCCGGGTGTTTCGACTCGCCTCGGGGCGCCATACAGAGCAAGAGCTGTCAAGTGTTCAATCCGGTCATCGGTAGTGAATTCTCCGACGTTGGCTCGTGACTCGGTCTGACGTCGGTGTAACACGGCGCAGCCCGAACAGGTTCTATTTTCCTTTCTTTAATAGAACTCCGTGCTGCTGCACGCGATTGTTAGCAAGTTTTATTTAGCACATCGCGCGACCAGAGGTAAAAATTTCGGCACTTTGCTTTATCTCGAAATTCCATCATCTCGATTTTTTCACGGTCTGCTATGACTTCGGAAGTTACCGAGGTATTACTGTACCTGCCAGAGCAGAAGCCGCCATGAGGACACAATCTGGTCACACAGCTGCGGCAGGTTTCAGTGGTTGTTTCTCCACCTGCCTATCTTACACCCTGCTTTGGGCCAATGCTGCGCACAGACAGCCACTGACCATCTGTGACCCAAAGAGGGGTGATTTCTTGCCCTTTTTCAAATGGAGATCATTCCTGGCTACCGTCACTCACGTCTTACGTATGGCAAGAGCGAGGCAAGAAGACTCTGCATGGCGATGTTCCATAGTTGCATCTGCCAGTGTGAATACGCATTATCATTTCGTATTGTTTTTATGTCTTCGTGTACCCAGGCCGTGGTCGCAAACAAGCACACCGATTTGCAATGACCCCTTGCCTCTCCGGCCGGCAAGCTGAAGGGGGAGCAAAGGCACGTCTTCATGAAAAGGATGCCACGAAAGTTCGGAAAGCAGCTGAAGCTAGTGCTCGTGTGGGGAAGGGGGGGCTCTCCTGGAAAGACACGTTTGGCAGAGTACTTGTGTTTTTCGAGTCGTGAGCAGAAAGGGAAGAATGTCGTTACCCATGTTCAGCAGCATCAGTGTCGTGAACTGTAGCCTTCACGCTGGGGAATATTTGCAAAAGCTGTTAAAGCAGAATGCCTTTATAGGCTGTTTTCCAAAGAGAATTGGAGAGAAGTTGTCGTGTCTAACATGATAATACGGGTCTTGCTGCTTCAAAATTAGGCCACGGGATGTGCGTGACTCGGTGATGTCAAGCCAGTGTCACAAGCGACACTGATGTCACGTGACACAGTGATGTCAAGGTGTCATGTGACACTGACGTCCCACGTGTCACGTGACGACACTGACGTCACGGGACACCGTGTTGTGTACTGTAAGGTACTTGGCCTGAGAGTCACTTGTGTGGTCACATGACTACGTGACCAATGAAGATGCAATATCCAAGCAAAACAGGCAAAGCAGGTAGATGAATTCAACAGGTGGAACAGGTCGGCACAGAGCACACCAGCACAGAGATTTCCGCATCAGTTGTCTTTATGCAAAGTATCAGGAAATGGTACAACCTCGTCTTAAGTTGCATCTCGGGAGAAGAAAAGAACTAGGGGCGGCTGGTTTACGTCTGGTCTTCCGGTTGTCCAGGCCATTTGGGGCCAGGCTGGAGAGGAGATGCTCCAGAGTGAGGTGTTGGACCCTCTGGAGCTGGCGGCCCCCTGGCTGCAGGCAGAACAGAAGCGTCGCCAGTGCAGGATGGAGGACGAGAGAGGAAGACTTTTCTGGACGATGATGCGCTTTATGCCTCTGACCTCTTTTCACTCCCTCCTCTTGCCTTGGCCAGGTTTTTTCTCCTGGAGCTGCTGTGGGCTAGAAGGGGGAGCTGCGGCGATAGTGGGGGTGAGAGCACTCCCACAATTCCGAGCTTCGAGGGCGCGGCACCATCTGTGTGCAGGAAGCTGTGCCACCTTGCACTCCCAGAGCTATGGAGGAGAGAAGGTGCTAAAAAATATGGGCTGGTCGAGCATTTTATCTCGTTCTGTGAGTTCAGCTGCAAAATGGGAGCTGACCCCTTCTATGTCATTGATGCGAAAGCATTAACTGTCCCATGGAGCGGACAGTGTCATCCACCTTTGAAGCCGCGCCAAGCAGCATCCGCACTCTCCTCTCCCAATGGAGCGACGTTGAAGCTGCGATCTGAAGAGCTCCCAGCTTTGAGAGTCCTCATCAAAAAGAACCACGCCAAAACGGCAGCTAAATTCCCCTGTTACAATGGAGCCGAAATGAAGCCGCGATCTGAAGCCTCTAAGCTTTGAAGCCCGCGCAAAAAGCTACGCAAAATGGCAGCTAAATTCCACCTCTCCAAAAAGGGACGAAGTGAAGCCAATTTCCGATGGATAGGCTTCCCATGGTCTGGTGCGCGTCATCAGAGAATGGGAGGCTCCCATTGGCTCCTGTGGAGACATGGTTACAAAAACTGCCACCGGAGCAGCCACCTCCACGGCGGCGCTGGTGCAGCCCGCGGCCTGAGCGAGGTGCGGCGGTGCGGGCTTGGCCCCCAGAGCCCACTCCTGGGCAAACTCCTGCCAGAGGTTGTATGGCGAGCTCTGTGCGGCACAGCCACTTCCACGAAAGCTTGTGCGCTCGACCGTTGGTCGCTACTGCGCTGCAGTGCCAAAACGTGGCCGTCCACGCCACTACGTCGCAGACGGCGAACTACGGGAGCGGAGAGAGCGGAGATCCGCGGCTTCTGGGCACCCACAGCCTCGTTAAGTAGCATTTGGAGGTGTCCTCAGACTTTTTTGTACTTCTTGAACCCAGTTCGTAAAGAGCTACCTGGTTTGTGCCGTTGTGAGATGTCGCTTAGCACTGCTTGCAGATGGTACCACAATGATAGTGACATGTAAAGCATGAAGTGTGGGACCTCCATCGGTCGTTGGGAGAAGCAGGCAGCCACCACACCTCACCTACTAGCCCACCATACTTGCGGAGGAATTGTGGCCTACCAACAAGCAAGTGCTTACTTTTGGCCATGGTGATGTGTCCACATGGAAATAAGAATGCAGTTGTGATTATTGGCGATCCACACCAAAAAATGGACATGCAGGCTTTGTTCATGGACGTGGTGTTTCTATTTACTCAAGTAAATACAGAGTTTTGTGAGAAGATTGACTCCGCACCTTTGCCATAGGTCCGAGCACAGCGCAGTGGATATAGCTGCTCTGGTACCTCCATATACATACAGGCAAGTCTGTTTGTACTCACCCATGTACAAAGAGTTATTTTTTTCTTAGGCTTTGCTGATTTGTTTAAAAAAAAAGTAATAGAAAGCTACACCATAATGCACGGCTTGTACAGGTGAGGTATATGGCCTGGAGAGACATAATATAAGGCAAATATGTAACTAAAATTTGACCAGTTAATATCCACCTTTTCCTTTCTATGTGCTTGCAGATAGCTCTTTTTTAAAAGTGCAAGGATTTGTTGTTGTGCAATCTTTAGATATGAGGTTAATCTTTTGCACTGGAGAATTCAGGGCTACTAGGGTGATCTTTCAGAAGCCCGTTCTGTGCCCGATCTTGTGTCATCTCAACATCGTTGGATGCAGTGCTGCAGTGTTCCTGATCCAAGATAAACATGGCTCTCACGTGTTTCACATGTTTTTGGAGTTTGGTTTTTTTTTGGATGGGGGGTGTTTTTTTTTAGAGTTTATTTCCTCCCACAGATATGGGTTTTTTGGCAGCAAACTTTAGTGTCAGACAAAAAATCTGGCATTTATTGGTGCTTACGTATAAGAAGATGGGGCTTTAGGTTCCCCAACCTTCAAGGAACGTCGTGATTTGAATACTTAAAAAAAATACCTCGTGGATATTTCATGGGGTGGTTCGGGGGGGTGATGTTTCTTGTCTAAAAAATGCCTCGTGTTTTTCTTGTGCACGGACAGCCTCCAATCAGGGTTTTTCGGTTCTTTCTCGTTTTGATAAAATTTAGTGGATTTTCAGTTTTTCACGATTTTGACAAGACCGAATAGGGGTTTGCTTTTGGGAATTTGTCGGTTTTATCAGATTCTGACAAAACCGGGGAGGAGTTATGTTTTTCGGGGTTTAGTCGGTTTTCCCCCATTTTGATCAAACCTGTCGTGGAGTTTTTTTGGTAGACGCGGGGAAATGGAAAGATGACGAAATGCGCTTTCCGTTGATACCAAGATACAGCGTGCCCGGTAGCGCCGTCGGGAAACGGAGGTTTGAAAAACGTGGATTTTTTGCAGATTTGGAGCACTATTCCTCTACCTGACCTCATATAAGTAGGGTTCCGCGTTTTCGGTTTCTATTTTCAAAATTCGGCGTACTTTTTTCGGTGTTTATTTTAAAATTCAATTTTCGGTTTTTTTCGGCGTATATTTATGCCCACAAAACTTTATCGGCTTTTTTCGGTGAATATAAAATAAACACCAACGGTCACCGGATCAGATGATCCTTGTAGCTCTGATATTTGTGATCACTCAAAGAATAACGGCACAGATACATTGAAAAAGAAATGGACACTTTATTTGGCAAATGTGTGCAACTGTAAAAGAAACAAGAAAAACAAAACACAGAAGTACAGACAAGTCAGATATGAAGCCTATGCCCAAAAAACATGGAACTTCACCTTCTGTACATCAGGATTACGTGATCTTATTATAGTACACACACATGTACTTTCCCAGGTTCTCCTCGTTGATCCGCACTCTTTCTTTCCTGTTAATATGACCCTGAGCTTCGAGAATGCCCTCTCAACGCTAACACTGGACACTGGCAGGCTGAGGAGATGAAGCGCTGCCTGAGCCAAAATCGGCCAATCAACCAATTGTGACCGCCGAAAGAGACACGGTGCGACGTTTTGAAGCACAACACAACATGCAGAGCTTGCATCAAGTCAGTCTTCCTTACAACGAGTTTGAAAACACGCTCGTACATGGCGAAGTCATGGGGCATTTCGGACTTCACGTTCCGATCGATGATGCGCACATTAAACCAAAACGTCGTGATGGCATCCGTGTATCCCATTCATTCGGACACGTTTCGATAGACACTGTCGTTCCACTTTTTCGCCACGGCTCTGCGGTACGACTGGAAGGTCAAAGTGACCTTTTCCGGTTAAAACTGAATTTTAGAAAATGGATTCGACGTACTTTTATCGGTTTTTATCGGTTTAAATCGAAAATGCCGAGCCTAAAAACTGACCTTTTTCGGTTAAAACCGAATTTCCGAAAATGGATTCGGCGTACTTTTATCGGTTTTTATCGGTTTAAACCGAAAACTCCGAACCCTACATATAAGTGATTATTTAGAGCACTTAGAGATAGTTTTTGCGAGAAAAAACTTTGAGAGGGCATAGAGAAATACCCACAGATTCGTGAAATACCGTATTTACTCGCATAATGAACGCACTTTTTTTCCGAAAAATCGAGGCAAAGTTGGGGGTGCGTTCATTACGCGAGGTAAAATTTTTGCGTCCGTATTTACTCGCATAATGAACGGACCTTTTATCCCGCAAAAATCGACGTAACTTCTTATCTCTTTGCGCGCGGCGCGGAGACTCCAAAACCAAACTGCGATGCGCAAAAAAAAAAAAAATGCCCCTCTCCATGTTTTTTTCTTTCTTGCTTCTGTGTTTGTTTGTTTTTTTCCCCCGCCTTTCGCAAGTTGTTTTGTTTGCCCACGCTGCCCATGCTTTCGCGACCTCGCTGCACCAGGGTAGAAAAGTGCGTTCATTTCGAGGGCTTCTCGCTTCTCTTTCCAAAGTGCGAGGAGGAGGCGAGGGCAGGATGCCTTCATTATGTGCGCTTTGCTTGGGCGAGGGCTTCTCTGCTTTTCTTTCTTATCTCCTTGCGCGCGGCGCGCGACCCTGGAACCAAACTGCGTCGTGCGAAAAAAGAAAAGAGCTCCTCTTTATGCTTTTTTCTTTTCTCTTAATTCCGTGGATTTTTTTTTTTTGCCGTCTTTCGCAAGCTGTTTCGCTTTGCTTAGGCGAGGGCTTCACCGCTTCTCTTTCCTATCTTCTTGCGCGACGCGCGCGACTCGCGACCAACCTGCGCTGTGCAAAAAAAAAAAAAAAAAGATTTTTTTTGTTTCTTTTTTGGTTCCGTGGATTTTTTTTTTGCCGCCTTTCGCAAGTTGTTTTGTTTCGCTTTGCTTAGGCGAGGGCTTCTCCGCTTCTCTTTCTTAACTCCTTGCGCGCGGCGCGCAACCCAAAATCCAAACTGCGCTGTGCAAAAAAAAAAAAAGTATCTTTCTTATGCTTTTTTTTTTTGCTTCCGTTGGATCTTTTTTATTTTTTTTAACGCCTTTCACAAGGCGTTTTGTTCGCTCACGCTGCACATGCATTCGCGACCTCGCTGCACCAGGATAGAAAAGTGCGTTCATTTCGCGCGCCTGGAGGGAGGGGGTCAAAATTTTGACGTCCGAGTTGGGGGTGCGTTTATTACGCGAGGGAAAAAAAAAGTCGAAATTTTGGGAGCCGACTTGGGGGGTGCGTTCATTACGCGAGTGCGTTCATTGTGCGAGTAAATGCGGTATTCGACTTTCTGAAAATCGACTTTTTGACATTTTCAGCAGAGTTGATCCCCGCGTCCTCCCTCATACCAGCTCACGAGGTTGCTTTTGGGGGGTTTGTTGGTACGTACAAAGTAGGAGGCGCCCCCGAACGCGACCCTCTGCTTGCAGCGAGCATCGACCCGGCGGGCAGCGGGTGCCCATTTGCCCTGAAGATGGCGGCGTGCCAGCTGCTGCTGGAGGTGAGGCGGCGTTCCTGCGGGAGACGTACCAGCTGCTGCCCCACAAGGCCGGCCTGGCACGTCCACGCAGGAGCGCCCACCTATGGAGCCTCGTAGTGTGAACGCCAACCGTCGCTGGAGCATGGCCCTCAGCACTCTGGGCGTGAGCCAGACCTCGGCCCACAGCCTGGGTCTCGCTCGCCGAGCAGGCCACCCAGGTCTGTTGGGCCGCACCCTCTCTCTTGCCAATGTTGCTATAGATCCCTTTAGTTTCGGAACTTCCCCTGGACTCTATACACGGGGAGGGTCCCAAATACATCTTTACCAGATAACTTCAGTTGCGAAACTCCCCGTGGACGCTGTACAATGAAAGCTTTTGAAACCAATGACTTCAGTTGCGGAATGTTTTTTAGACGCTGTTAAACAGAGAGCATTCGAAATTAAAGCGTTACTAGAAGACTTCAGTTGTTGAACTTCCCATGGATGCTGTGCGATGGAGGGCGGTAAAAACCCGACAGTACTTGAAGACTTCAGTTGATGAACTTGGCATAGACGCTGTGCAATATAGAGCGTTCAAAATCCAACTTTACCACATCACTTCAGTCATATCGTGTGAAACTGATGATGCATACAGCATTGCCGCACTGGTCGCCAGGAGTGACAGTTAAGGGTTATGGATTATCTTGGTTCGAAAACTGCTTGACAGGCATTTTAGTGTTTGCAAAAGTAAAATCATACCTCCCTTAAAGGGTAGTGCAACGATTTTAATGTTGAAAGAATTTGCAGTTTGTATTTTTTATATTGTTTATCTAAGCGAAGTGACAGAAAACAGTAAAGCTATTACAATGTATGCTAGAGGTTCAACTGGGGCTAGTGTTTACCCGACTTCTGGGATGCAAATTGAAGCAGACAGTAACCGATCTACTTCTGCGGTGCTCCTGTGCCATTTCAATGGGAAAACGCGCATGCATTTTGTCTCTTTGCCGAAAAATAACAAGGATCAGCTTTTGGTATTTGGTTTATACCGAATAGTGTGTCCCTTTATTAACATTGTAGAAATGTAATTGCTTTAGTTACAGCATTTTTTTAACCACTGAACGATGTTAAACTTCGCTGTATTTCAGGCCCAAACCTCAGTTCCATAGCAGGTACGTAAAAACGAGCAACTATTCTAAACAAATTAACAACCGAAAGGAATGTAGAATGTGTTCAAGGCTTACCAGCATTCCGGTGGCACTTATATATTGCCGATATGCATGTCCTGTCACCATATAAAAATGAACCCGTCGTGCATCTTTATGAGCGGTTAAAAACATTCAAGACATAAACAATAAAGTGTGTGGGCTATGAAAGGTGTGTCTTTTTATGATTTCCTATGCCGGGCAGCTTTTATCGGGAACCTGTCCCCTGGCTTCTCTCTATTTTCAAAGATTTTGAGCGTGCAGGTGATGTAATTTGAACGCAGGACAAGCATCTTCACACTTATTCTTGAGCAGAAAGAATAAACCAGAACTTAATAATGCGAAAGCATTAACTGTCCATGGAGCGAGCCGACGTCATCAGCTTTGAAGCCGCGCAAAATGGCACCTTAAGTCCTTTCTCCAAGTGAAGCTATGAAACCACGCGAAAAGCCTAGCCAGACGGCACCTAGTTTCCCCGATCTCAAAGGAGCGGAGTAAAGCTGATCGATTTCGGCTTCAATCCCATTTGCTGGCACGCGTCGACGAGGCTCCCATTAGCGGCTGCGCTTCAGTTTCAACGACCGCCACCCCATGGCGCTGCGTGTCCGTCAGCGCGCCGGTAACACCAAGCGTTCAAGGTCAGAGCAGCGAGGAGAGGATGCGCTCTGCATTCGACGCAAATACGCTGCAGACGAAATAAGGGAGCGGAAGAATGACGTGCATGCTTTCGCATTCACAACTCATAAGAAATGCTGAGGTGTACCTCGAGCCTTTTTTTTATTATTGCAAATTGGACTATATTACGTGGCCTTCAATTTATTTTGATCGTCTGCATGCACAAGAAGTTACTGATGCAGCGTTACTGCACAGTGCTTGCCGTCTCTCTTAGTTTTCCAGATGTCCTTCGTTTGTTTGGCACATGTATATCTCCCATGCTGGAAAGCGACGATGCCGAGTTCACGCTAACAGTGTCCGACAGTGCACATAAATACATGTATGAAGCCAATTTAGCACCGTTTTAATGCCATGAATTTGAAATGAAAATGCCGTAACTGGCCAATTCTTTCATTTGCAGTGACTTAGAAATGTTTCAGGCTACCTGTATGTACAAATTATTCGTGATATTTGCTCTTATCATCAATTGCAGGGAGAAAATGCACTTGCTTTTTTTTTTATAAAAAATGAATTACAAAGGTTCATTTCCGACTGGTTGATGTCCGCTTCAATTTGCAACTGTGCACTAGCACCAGTTGAACCTCTAGCATACATTATAATAAATCTATACCAAAAAAAATGCGTCACCTTGCCCCAAGAAACAGCTAGGAGTATTCTGCGAATTATTTGCTGATCTGCAGCCGCAGTATGGTGGTTACGGGAACTACAATGTCACGTCGCATACCGCAGCTGCTCTTGAAGAGTAAATAATTTTATTCAAATGAAAACGTGCTGGCGAGAGTGGCACATTATGAGTGAAGAAGGGATCCTGGCAAACTCGCCAATTGTCACGTTCGCCCAAAACGACACAAAATCAGTGGAGGCGAGACAAACGTAGATGGTAATGGAACACTGATATTTACAACACACGCATCAAGAAAATGGCTATGATTGCAAGAAGAAGGAAATTAAGTGAAAGGTCAGAAATCCGAACTGAACATCGTCCCGAAGTCAAGTCCTAAACCCACGTCGTCCCCCCAGTCGTCTACTCAGTCGTCGCTACCAACTGGCAGTCCACGTGGACGTCAGCACAGGCGGCAATCTGGGCTGCAGGATGGAGTGTCCCAGCAGTGCCGGAGCGAGGCAGAATGTCCGCCTGCCAAACTTCGGCAGCTTTCATCTCTCTTCTCCTCCTTGTACTTTGCAGAATCCGATACCCCGTCATTTGCAGTTTTCTCTTCTACTCTCTTTACACCGAAACCGTCGCATGCGTTGTGCACGTTTTGGTGCATAAAATGACACTTTTGGTCATTCTATGCACCAAAATGGCCAAAGGATCATTGCTCTAAAGTGTAGCCTGGTATTTTGGCACTCTGTTTGGTGTATGTCATTTTTCCAGCATGGCTGCCAGTGTTGGTAGACCCCCTCCTGCCATTTGGTCCTGTCTCCTGTCTCGTTGCAGTGGTGGTAGGAGAGAGAAGGATCAGCTTTGTGCTGCACGAAGCAGACGCCGAAGGAGAGTCGGAGAACAGCAGCAACAACACGGTCAACGTGCCAGAGGAACTCGTCCTTCCAGACGAAAAACGAGGTGGGGCTCCCTTCTTGTTGAACTGACACACAAGATGTCCCCGTAACAAAAACATACATTATATTTTTTCACTGCAAAAATGCACTGTGTGTCGTCGAGCGCTCGGCTTCCACCCAGTTGTAGCGCTAGCGGTAGGAACCAGATGCCAAAGTTTCAGGATGAACCGTTGTTTTATTCAAAAGATTAGGGTTGTGCGAATATTCGAAATTTCAAATAGTAGTTTCGAACAATACACTATTCAATATTCGCTCGAGGAGAACCGCACTATTCGCGTTTTCGAAGTGTTGACTGCGGGTTAGTTTGTTGAGCGCGCGTTCTACCGAGCGCCGGTGCACTCTGGAGAAGCAATACCCGTAGAAGCCAGCTCTGGGGGTGTTGCTTCTCTGCACAACATTGGTGCTCGGTAAGAAGCGCACTCAACGGGGTAACCCGCCGCGATAATCACTTGGAAAAGTATGAATATCGCATTTGCGTGCTAGGAAGAAAAGCATACATTCAAAGCGGGATGGTGCACGCGTGCTGGCTGTATTTGAAAATAAATTGAAACTTTCTGGATGTGTATATCTACAATGTAGTAAAAGTTTCAAAATTAAACTGACTATTATGCCAGAGTATACTATGTTACGCAGAGATGCCCTTAAAACCTGGTTTCGTCATGCGCGATTCTTTCTTTTTTAACTTGAGATTAAAGAAAGAATATTTTATATAGCAAGATTTCTAAATTCACTCATTTCGCTATAGTTGGCCATCTCTATAAGATTTATTTTATGTCAAATCTGTCATTTACTTGCCATCCCAAGACATCAGACCTTCTGAGATCACAGTTCATAAATGTAGATAGATTAAACTCTGCTTATGATTGAACAAGTGGAACTACCTTCACGAGTTTAGCTGGGTTTTCGTCTTAGCATTATGAAATGGTAGTGAAAGGCGTGGAAAAACTATTCGATATTCGAATCGAAAATATTCGGCCAAAACCACAATTCGCTTCGAACTCAAAATCCACTATTAGCACAAGACTACAAAAGATTTAAAAGCGATTTCCGGAAATTTTCATGGCAAAAAAATGGCTGACAAAGCCCACGAATACGTGGGGATGAATGATGTCCACTCCCAGGAATGGGCTTCATTTTCCAAACGAAAGTTTCAGAAAATCACTCATAATTATGTATAAGTTCGTGGTAAGTGCTGAAATTCTGAAACTTTGGCCCCTGGTCCAGACAGCCGAGTATTTTTTGATGCATAATTTATCCTTGTAATGAAAAAAAAAAAAAATTGGGGTGGGCTTTTGCAATTGAGAAACCTCGCTTGAAACATGTAAGACAATCTCTCGGATGATTTTTTAGATGTGTTTTAGTTGATTTTGTCTATAGTAAAATTGTTCGCTTTGTACTAGGAAACCTTTGCAGCACTCATACTTCTGCGGACTTTCTCAGGATGTCCGGGTGTTTCGTTGATGTTCTGTACATGTGCATTGCATGTCTTTGGCTTTAGAGTCATTATTTCTTTCAAATGGGCCAGAGAGTTTGTAAAATTGTCACTGAATTTAGAAACATAATTTCTATGGTAGACGTCCTAGAGGTCTGTTTTTGTCTTTCCGCTGGTTTAATTTATCTGTCTTCAGGTAAGAAATAACAATGGTGGGAAGTACGAATTTACAGAGGCCTCGTGGTGGTTCGAGCTATAGGAAGCGAGCGTGCCGGCCGCGTCGCGGCAGTCGCCTATTGTTCGCCGCCACCGTGTGGTAGCCGGCGCAGAATCACCGGGGAGCAATGGCGACGAACAGCACGGCGAACAGTGTTCCCGTCGTGATTACGGCGGGATTTAAGGCACGTTGCTGAATGCGGAAAGTTTCTTCGGCAGCAGTGCCGCTGGCGCAGAATCATCGGGAAGTAATGGCGACAAACAGCACAGCAAACAGTGTCCCGTCGGGTTTTAAGGCAATTACGAGTCCGGAAAGCTTTTTCGGTAGCCGGTGCAGGATCATCGGGGGAAGCAATGGCGACGAGCAGCACAACGGATAGTGTTCCCGTGGTAATTACGACGTGGTTTAAGGCGGTTACGGATCCAGAAAGCTTCTTCCGTGGTGCCAATATGACGAAGGAAAACTCCTTCATGAATTTGGCCGCGTGTACGACATGAAAGAGATTCGTTTCGACGGACAAGTGGATGTCACGGCGGGCCGTACCCCGCAAACGAAATCGAGCGCGCCTGCAAAAAAACCTTGAGCTTCGTGTAATTAGATAAGAGAGCTTTCTTAGTTGGCATTAAGTTGACTGCGCTAATTATGTACGTTTATTACTTCTGAATCAGCTTGACAATAACTGGGCGATTGTTTTCGCGCCGTTCCGCGTGATGGAAACATCAAAGTGTGGGGTTGAGTGTGCGACCGCATTCCGGTTCTCGATTCCAGTGAAGTGTTTGCTGCATACTTTAGAGTTTGCCGTCGATGTCCATGCTGTTCCATCGTCGCTAGAATAGAAAAAAAGTTAATTGTATTATTCGTCAGCAGCTTAAAGCAAAACGCGAAGGTAAGAAAACGCCACTTGCCTGCATCGACACACAACAGGTCCCAGGTCGCGCGGCACTCCGCCTCGTACGGCTTCGAAGGGAAGCCGTGCAACTTCGTGCTGTGCGCGCTCTTGCACGTACTGTTGCAGGCGACCACGCAGCAATTGTTGTGGCTCTCTTGGTACAAAATAGCCATCTTAGAAATTACAGCAATAACCCGTTACAATACACAACCAACGCAGCGACTGGCGGAAGCTCCCCGATGTAACGGAGCCGTTTGCCGCTAGGGGCGCCCTGGTCGGGGCTTGAATTAGGTCTGCTCACTGATCTCAATGACAATTGCTGGATCGCGTTTGACCAGCACCGCCTATGGACGGGAATGCGGCCACGGTCGGCCATCTTTTGGTAGAGTTATATCATCTCTAGCCATCATAGTAATATGGCGGACAGCGCAATGGCGGCAGGCTGCCATAAAATAGCCGTAGATCTAGTACACTGTACCGTGGGTGATATTTCGTGCTTGATTGAAGTTGTTCGACGAAGCAGATTCTTGAAACCCGGCGTGAACGGTAGCCTCGTCTTTGAGGACCCGGCGAAAGTTCTACGAAAGCGCAGCACCGGGGAAAGCAGCGCAGCTCGCATCGAAAGCAGACTACGTACCGGCGTCTGCTTTCGATGCGACTTTCGATGCGTGCTGTGCTGTTTTTCCCCGGTGCTGCGCGATTTCGTGAAACTTTCACCGGGTCCTCAAAGACCGGGCTACCGTTCACGCCGGGTTTTAAAAACATGTTTTGTCAAACAATTTCAATCAATCACGGAATATCACCCACGCTATTTTGATGGCAGCCTGCCACCACAACTGCCAAAACGCCGTCTGCCATGGATGGATGATGGTGGCTGCCAGGTGGCTTCAGCAGCTGTATCTTGGCTAGAGGTGATATAACTCTACCAAAAAGATGGCCGCCAGTGACCGCATTCGCGGAGCGGGCAAACGCGATCCAGCAATTGTCATTGAGATCAGTGGGTCTGCTGGGTTCCTATTCGTGGGAGACTCTAAACAATCGAATGCCTTATTTATTTATTCATGCCCAAAGCACCCCCAAAGAGGATTTTTGCAGGAGTGTGGTAAAAGTGTGTAATCATTTTGAAAGAAAAGAAAATACATTCTGCATGTGTACACAAAAACGCACATGTTTGTGCACAAATATACAACCACTAAACTCGACTATTAAGAAAAGGCAGTTCATAACGTAGGAATGAAAGCATTAATCACATTCCTTTATAAAATATTAAGAAATGAGTAATTTGGCACCATTTAGACAGTATAACTGTGCTATGCTCAATTTCATTCTTTAACTGCAAATTGAAAAAAATGAGCAGTGCTGCGTGGATCCACAATGCAGTCACAGCGACAGCTGTGACAGCTTATCGGACCCTTTTGTATAGCTCATGCATGTTGCACCTTACGTGGTGAAACCATCGCCAACGTTTGCCCGGAAAGTGACACACTCTTCTATGACTATGAAACTATCTACCGTAAAGTTCCGAAAGAACGCCCACCCAAAATGAAGAGATAAATGGTGAAAAACATGGGTTGGGCTATCTTTGAGGATGCCACAGCAAAACTTTATGAAAAATTATTGATAAACACCCTGGCACCGGCCACAAACTATGGGACGTGGGAACTGATACCGCAGATCGCGTTTCATGCTGCGAAAGACCCGCGGAAACCCGCCGAGAACTCTCATCTAATGGGAAAGAATACCGTGAATTGCGGACGCAGCAGAATCATATTTTATGATGCAATATAGTACACGTGGGACCAACTCACGTAGAATCGAGATTGCGCGTGCAGATCGCGGACAAAAATACGGGAATCCACTACAAACTTTATGTCACGGGAACGGATACCGCAGATTACGGCTGAGCAGATCCGCATTTCATGGTGCAACATGCACGCGGGAACAACTCGCGGTGTTACGGGAGCCAATATCGCGCATGCAGATCGCGGTTAAAAACGCGGGTACTCGTCCGACAGGAATTGGGGAGTGGGCGATGTATTGGAATCTTGACATTACAGATATTTAGCCAGAAAACGGGATGGGCGATCTCTCGGGGGTGGGCGTGCTCTTGGAACTTTACGGTAGATAGAAGATGTCACTTGGCTAGTCACATGATATCATATGACCTCAAGTGATGATTCGTACAGAATTTCCCTAGATTTGAGTTACCGTATTTACTCGCACAATGAACGCACTCGCGTAATGAACGCACCCCCCAAGTCGGCTCTCAAAATTTCGACTTTTTTTTTCACTCGCGTAATAAACGCACCTCCAACTCGGACGTCAAAATTTTGACCCCCTCCCCCCACGCGCGCGAAATGAACGCACTTTTCTATCCTGGTGCAGCGAGGTCGCGAATGCATGGGCAGCGTGAGCGAACAAAACGCCTTGTAAAGGCGTTAAAAAAATAAAAAAAGATCCAACGGAAGCAAAAAAAAAAAGCATTAAAAAGAGCTCTTTTTTTTTTTGCACAGCGCAGTTTGGATTTTGGGTCGCGCGCCGTGCGCAAAGAGTTAAGAAAGAGAAGCGGAGAAGCCCTCGCCTAAGCAAAGCGAAACAAAACAGCTTGCGAAAGGCGGCAAAAAAAAAAAACAATCCACGGAACCTAGAGAAAAAAAAAAAAACAAGAGGAACTTTTTTTTTCTTTTTTTGCACAGCGCAGTTTGGTTTCGGGGTCGCGCGTCGCGCGCAAGAAGTTAGGAAAGAGAAGCGGTGAAGCCCTCGCCAAAGCAAAGCGAAACAGCTTGCGAAAGACGGCAAACAAACAAACAAAAAAACAATCCACGGATTTAAGAGAAAAGAAAAAAACATAAAGAGCTTTTTTTTTCTTTTTTTGCACAACGCAGTTTGGTTCCAGGGTCGCGCGCCGCGCGCAAGGAGATAAGAAAGAAAAGCGGAGAAGCCCTCGCCTAAGCAAAGCGCACATAAGGAAGATCCTGCCCTCCGCCTCCTCCTCGCACTTTGGAAAGAGAAGCGAGGAGCCCTCGAAATGAACGCACTTTTCTATCCTGGTGCAGCGAGGTCGCGAATGCATGGGCAGGGTGGGCAAACAAAACAACTTGCGAAAGGCGGGGAAAAAAAAAAAAAAAAACACGGAAGCAAGAAAAAAAACATTGAGAGGAGCATTTTTTTTTTTTTTTGCGCATCGCAGTTTGGTTTTGGAGTCGCCGCGCCGCGCGCAAAGAGATAAGAAGTTACGTCGATTTTTGCGGGATAAAAGGTCCGTTCATTGTGCCAGTAAATAAGGACGCAAAAATTTTACCTCGCGTAATGAACGCACCCCCCAACTTTGCCTCGATTTTTCGGGAAAAAAAGTGCGTTCATTCTGCGAGTAAATACGGTATATAGAATTTCTATTGAATGGTATGTCTATAAATTGTTTCTTTAGAATTTCCTAGAAATTCTATTTATAATCTATAGACTTTTCATATAGATTCTATAGTCACCTTTACTGTTCATAAATACAAGCCATCTCTTGCCCCCAGAGACTTCAATCGCTCTATTTTGGCAGGCTTTCCAAGCCTGTTGGTGTCAAAATTTCTGGGACGATAAAGTTCTACAGAAATCGTGAAATTGGGGATCTAGCGAGGTCCATCTGCTGCGCTATAAGACACATAAGAGTGGATAGATCGTTTTATGGGCGTATTAAAAAATCTCCAACAAATCTCTCTTTAACCGGTCCTTTAGTTAATCACCTGGTCATAAAATATTTCACGAGCATCGCAAGAAGTGGCGTAAAGGTGGGGATTGTTTGTCCTCTCGTATGACCTGAAGTTCGCGGGAACGTCAATTGACAACAGCGCCTCCTTTTGGCACTTTTAATGAAAGGGGTTTATAGAGCGCTATTAGAAATTCTATGGAGCTTAACATTTTGAAGCAACCCAAGACAGGAAATACGAAAGTTGACCCCTAGAGAAGAGAAGGAGGACACCTCAAACAGACGTTCTCCTTCTCTTCTTTGAGACGTTCTCCTCCTCTTCTCTTGGTGTCAAGTTTCTTGTTTCCTCACTCTCGGGTTGCTTCAAAATGTTCAGTGTACACCAGCTTACCTGCGCCCTTACGTTCTGCAGAAATTTTGTGTCGCGCTACACCATCACGTTACACCATGACGTCACCACATCGTCCCGTGACACTGCGATGGACACCGAACATCGTTTCGAGGGGGTGGTGGGAGGGAAGAGCCGATAACATCTATCGCCATATAAAAGGAGTACTCTCAGAAATGAACGAACGAATGAAAGAATGTCCCCTGATGGAAGCCACGTCGCTGCAGGCCGGCGCATTGCCCAGGGGCGTCCCCACCTGCTGCGCAGGGCGGGGGGCTCCTGTGCGGGCCACAACTCGAGCTTCAAGCGCTGCAGCCTCAAGCTGAAGAAGCCCGGCGACCGCAAGTCCCGGGCACGTTCCTCGACGTTCGCCGAAGACGAGGAGGAGGGAGGTTTGTGCCCCGAACCCATGACACCCTCTCCCGTGGCCGTCTGTGTAGGGTCGGCTAGAGCCACTTAAGCATGAACACTGGTCTTGGAGCTTTCTTGCTTACTTTATTACCAAGCCAAATGAAACTGCACAAGCCTGTTCAGATGTTTGTGCTGATTTCAAATATCTGGTAATTTTTTAAAAATCGTGTCAGTCCTCAGGATAATTATAACCTACCCGCCTTTGTTCGCAAACACAATAGGAAAAAAGTTATTTAAGAAAATCATGTTATAACTTATGGCTATAAAAATCAGCAGAACCCATCCTTTGGGAATGATTATCTACGTTAATGCGAATAGCATCAAACGGTGCGGAGTTTTGCGCGTTCGTCAGGTGGCCGGCACACTCTAGATACGCCAGCCCACTCTTGAGGCGATTCTAAATTTGTTGACACTTTCACAGCCCTGCGCACGATCTCCGCAGCCCAGCACGTGCGTTTGTGTCACTTAGGAAGGCGAGCAAAGCACGCGCCATACGCACAAACACTCAAAATGGTACCGACCAGACTTTCTGGCGTCTCAGCTAGTCTCAACCAACGGTACTCTAAACGGTTGTTTATATCTTTACCATAGGACGCGCTTACAGCGCTGTCACAGCTACCGGTGCGCGCGCGTTCCATGCACGAGGGCTCATTCCGCTCTCGTGAGGCTGAGCTAGAGGTCTCCCGAGCGCAGGAGAGGGTGAGCTAGAGGGAGAGGGTGAGCGCGGGAGAGGGTGAGCTAGCCCTCGTGCATGGAACGCGCGCACCGGTAGCTGTGACAGCGCTGCAAAGCGCGTCCTATGGTAAAGATATAAACAAATGTTTAGAGTGTGGTGAATGACTGCCTTCATAGCTCTGTGGTTAGCGCGTCTGCCTGCTGATCAAGGGTCAACGGTTCGAATCCCAGCCGGCGCCGGTCTTTTTTATTTATTTATCGACCCGCGGCGTAAGAGGTTAGATAGCCAGATAGATATATAGATAGATAGATAGATAGATAGATAGATACATAGACGAAAAGTGCGTGAAGTATCCAAAGAATGCTATTCCATTAATAAGTTACAGCTCAAGAAGGTAAGGCGAGGAAAGGAGAGGCCGGGGAGGAAGAAGCAGACGAAACGCTGGAAAGGAGGGGAAACCTCTCTCTGCAGTGTTCTGTCTGCTTCCTCCTCCCCGGCCTGCCTTTCCCTTGCCCTACCTTTTTGAGTTGCAACGGACTATAGATTCTACGAAGTATTAAGAACACAATGTTGAAGTACTCTATAGATTGAGCCATTATTAGTGACTTTACAACTCACTGAAGTTCAGCGTCCAATGTGTGGTTACCAATAAAACAATAGGTCACTCAAAAAAGTTTTTACGCTTATATCGAATAATAAGCTTTCAACATAGTATGGTTCATACAGTTAGCTATGTATTACGGAAGAATTTATATTTATATCTGCTCTAGATGCTGAGATATCCTTCCTGAACGCTTGAAAAAGTCCACAGTTTGTGTTTTGCAAAAGCGCTGTTTTAGCGTCAACTTCAGCGCATTATCAGTCAGCTTAGATATTAGAAATTGATATTATGGCTCAAATATTTATCCACAAATTAGGAAA
>JAZHYW010050880.1:0-58083 GCA_037355805.1 Ixodes ricinus
TTTTTTTCCGCAATTTTCGGCGGTGCGTCTTATATACTAATTTTTACTTAGAAACTTGCGAAAAGGGGGCGGTGCGTCTTATACAACGATCTGTCTCATACATAAGACGCACAATTTTTTCCACAATTTTCGGCGGTGCGTTTTTTACAAAGGTGCGCTTATACACCGGAAAATACGGTATTGTGCGAGGGTTCCACTTCATTTATTTATGCCAAGAGCATTATTGGTTATTGCGCTCTGTCTGATCATATGCCTTTGTCCCGGTCCACTCAAAAGCGTAACAACCAGGTTCTACCCTATATTACACCGACAGTCTCCCCAGGCGTGCCAGCCAGAGATTGTGTCTCTTGCATATCTGCTACTCTTTGTGGTTCTACTGATTCGCAGCGGCATGCAAACGGGTGGAGGGAGAAGTGCCCTCCTAGATGCATTAACACGCTAGTTTGTGAGTTGGTTTTTGTAACAAACAGAAATGCGGCTTTATTGTAGCTACTTCGCATAAATAATTTACAAAAATAGGGCTGCGGCCATTGGGCAAGGCCACGCTCAGTGATGCGTGACCGTGACATACCCTGGTCATGAAAAACTTGTTTTGTGTTGTGAACCCCAGATTCTCTTTTGCCGGATATAGAATATTTGAGTAACTGAAAACCAGGAATCAATGAATTCTATCTCTTTTCATAATGTGTCTATAGTACCGTTGCGTGTCTCACTTGGAAACTTTAATTGCAATGAGTGTCGAGAGAAGGGAGGGGTTGCTTGGCTGCCACTCATTGTCGTTATGGGTTCCTCAAGATTACATTGCTTGAGAAAGGCCCGTTGTGAATTAGGTGACAACTTCGGAATTCTGTGCGTGTTCGTTGCAAAGTCTTGTTTGATTTTTGATGGGTTTGGCCAAACATTGACTTATTGTTGCAATGAGGTGCACATGTCTTCAAACCCACTAACTGCTCATTTAATTTAACTTTGATAAAAGTTAATTGCAGGGTCTCTTTGAGTTTTGATGATTTTGGCTGAACATTGACTTGTTGCAAGAAAGTACACATGTGCTCGAACTCACAAATGCTCGTTGAAATCACCTCGAATTAAACTGAGTTTCATGTTTTGTGCAGGCACACAAAGTCTCTCGAGCACGAGGAAATGAGAGACCCTCTGTTCTCGTCGAACGTGTTCATCATCGACGAGACTGCGGTTGAAAAGAGCAGCCGAAAGTCCTTCTTCCGCAAGAGAGGTGTGAGGAAGGTGCCCAGTGCCCAGGTATTGAGCCCTGCTTCCTCCGCTTTCTTTAGAACCATGGGCAGAAGTATCATGGCTCATTGCTCAACTCTAGGGCGAACATGCTCTTCCGAGTAAGACAAGACCGGTAGAAGACAAGACGTCAAGGGAAAGAGAAGGGGAAGGGCAAGGCGAGACAGAAAGAAAACTCTTTGCTACTATTCAATTCGCCATGAAAATCCACACTTTTTGGGGCTTTTCGTTAAGTAGTTGAGTACACAAGCACCTCGCTTACTCCATTTCTGCAAAACCCCAGCATAGAAAATTCAGAAATGTAGAAGAGTGCCCCGGGCACATGTCTGTATGAACAAAACTTATTGGCAAAAAAAGCTAAAAATAGCCCTTTAGTGAAGATAACATTTTTATACTATGTTTATTCTAATACACTGTCACAAGTAAGCATTGTTTGTTTTCTTCCACTCTCATGGTACTGATTTTGGAAGTTGCCACGAAAGGGGACATATCGCTTTATTCGGACAAAATGATGGAATGACCGGTGTGAACCTCTAAAGCAGGACTATCCCAGCCAAAACGGGTGTCTGGTAACTCTACTGAGTGCTAACATACTTTACATCTACAGGCTGTTTTTGTTAAACTGGAAATATATTCCTAAAGAAAGAGTACAATATTTTCTGGACGATAGTCCACACCCAGTGTATAATCTGCAAAAACAAATTTTGAGCAAAAAAAGAAAAAAAAATCCTTTTTGTGCATAATCTGCAGCCAAAACACCCTGAAAACGTATATTTTATTAGCACACAGAGAAGCCTGTATTGTACTGAAATCATCATTAACGTACTCTTTCATTCCGAAAGTTTATGACGTCTCGTCATAATGAACAATCTTGAAAAACAAATTATTTCATAGTCTGCACCTGTATGTAGTCCGTACCGCGTAAACAACTTTTAATGTGAAACATTCTTTGGCTAGGTGTTCGGCATCTCGTGAAGCACAGATAAAAGCATGGCCGCGAGGCTCGCTACTGATTGGTTGACGAATGAGAAAGGAGGGGAGAGGTGCTCGACCGCTGATTGGTTAATGGGGAGGTCAGTGACGAGAGGGGTAGGTGAGGAGGAGCTCGACCATCTATGCGCACTGGGGGAGAGGAGCTCGCGAATATGGAAGGCTCTGGAAGATCGCCAGGTTTATCAGCCCCATTAGCGGTAGTATCGCCTTCCTTCTAGAAAAATCTATCAGAGCCTATGCACTTGGGAATGATTATACTGCGCGATAATAGCTGACATAGCATCTGACGGCTGGAGCTCAGAGTACTGCTAAACGTTTGTGGCGCTAGCAGCACTCTCATGATATGCAACCGAGTTCCTAGCAGGCCATATTAAAATTGTATGACACTGTCAGACCCTGGGCGCACTCCCGAGAGTCGTCCAGCACGTTGCCTATATCTGTCACTTAGGAACGCGGTCAAACAGCGCCTACCGCCATTCCCGTTAAACACTCAAACGATGGTACCGACCAGACTTATCTGCGCATCTCAGCTAGTCTCCAACCAAGCGTGTCACTCTCAAACGGATTCTGTTTATGTCTGCACCATGAGACGCGCTGTACAGCGCTGTCACATTCTCGTGCAGCGCGACGTTCCATGCGCGAGTTCATTCCGCCTCTCGTGAGGCTGAGCTGGAGCGTACGTCCCGAGCGCGTGAGAGGGTGAGCTAGAGGGAGAGTGAGCGCGAGAGGTGTGAGCTGTTACTGCGTCATGGAAGCTGCGACCGGTAGCTGTATCAGCGCTGCGAAGCGCGTTCTATGGTAAAGATATAAACGAATGTTTAGAGTGTGTGTGAATGACTGCTCAGAGCTTCTGTGGTTAGCGCGATCTGCGCTCGCTGATCAAAGGGTAACGTTAGCGAATCTAGCTGGCGCCCGTGTCTTTATTTATTTGCTGGAATGCCAGTCGGTGTAAGAGGTTACGATAGCCAGATAGATGAGATCAGATAGATCAGATAGATAGATAGATAGATACCTACGTCAGAGCGTGGAGTACTCCAAAGAATGTTATTGCGATTAAAACTATCAAATGCGCACATGGTATGCGTTAAACTGCAGTGATGAAGAGCGCCGTGGACATAGGCATCTGGCGTCTGGAAACTCAGGAGTACTGCTAAAGCGTTTGTGGCTGCTAGATAGCCGTTCATGTTATTCAACAGAGTTACCTAGTCAATTTGCCGTCATTACAAATTGTATAGTCCGGTGAAATTAAGTTAGCAAAATACAGTAGACTTAAGACCAATAATGTATTAATGCAGAATGTGTTATATGGCTGACTCTAGCCACTTAGAGTTACACATGCACTCTTCTAATGGAAGAGCATCACATGATTGGTGCATTAGCATTCAGCTAGGACTACAGTGTCATGACTTGTCAGATACGAGATGCTGACACTCTGTCCGTCCTGTCCAGCACTACGGCTTTGTTGTCTACGCGGTGTTGGAAGAAACAGGCTTGCATGTCCTAGCTTTGTTAAGCCTAGAGCCACGAAATGAGCTACGCTCATAGTATCGGCATTCCATTCTTCTATGATTTTGTGGGGACCCCATTTTGGTGCTTAGGGCAGAGAGGACGCATATTGTCAATTTCGTGAAGTAGCTGATCAGCTGTTTAGCAGGTTGACCTTTTTGTGACTGTAAACAAACAACTAGTATTCTCTCTCTCAATTGGCAATAGTTACCATTTGTAGATGCGCAGCTTCCCGAGTTTGAGATGTGCCGTCAGGCAGCTTCGGGCAATATTGTCTTTATTCTCTTTTGCGGACTGTTTTAAGATTTTGGGAGGATGGAGGGTAAAGCGTTCTCTGCGATTTCAGGCAAAGCTTCAGACAACTGGCGACCGTGGTTATAAACGCCAAGATGGCTGAAGTGTCATTAACTTTGGCAAGACAAAAGCGGCAAACCCTGGGCGCCGACATCGGCGGTCCCGAGAGAAAGAACAAGAAAGAGAGTGACAGAAGAGCGGAGAAAGAAAGCAGACGAAAGGTTCGGCGTGTTCCTTTCGCTGCAGTGAGTTGGAAGTTGCAGAGTGCTTGTCAACTTTATTTCGTTTCATAAAATGCGCAATTCCAGCGTTTTCCTGCGAAGTAAGCTGGAAAAGAACAATTTACAGACCTTAGAGGTGATGTTTTGTCGCTTCTTTGTGTACATTAAGGCGTCGCCAGTGATACGGGCCCATTGGGACCGTCAGCTGGTACCGCCGTTGTCCGCGCCTATGCCCCGCCATTCTCAAGCGGCCTCAATGCGTGGGACCTCACCCTCTAGATTATTATGTTAGCTCTACGCTCTAAGGCATGGCTTACTTAGTGGCTCTAGCTAAGCCTACTCCCTGGGACACCCTCTTTGCTTGCAGAGCATTCTGGACGAGAAGGAGGACGTCTCTGCGTGCCCGAGCCCCCTGCCGGGGCAGACCACCCCGCTCGTTTCCCGGCAGCACCGGGCCCTGTCCGCCAGGCTCAGTGTTTTGAAGGAGACAACATTTCCCTCACCGCCCAAGCACAGCAAGGGCTCCAAGTTTCCCCTGGGTGTGTCTCTTTGGGCCATGATTGCCGACAGTCCCTGGATCACAGTACGATGCCAATAAGACATAGTCCGGCGCCAACATGATACAGTCCGACGCCAATATGACACAGTTCAATGCCAATATGATGGACTGACTCTAATATTGTTAGTAGATCTGTCCTGGGGGCTGTAAGCTCCTACTGCTGCTGAACCGCACTCCTCAAGTCTTATTGCCACGTCATAGGCTCGGTTGAACATGAGCGTTTTCTCTGTGGAAAGCCGTCACGGCAGACGCTCATCCTGCACCCTGCACACCAAGCGGTCTCTGAGACATCACATCCTTTGGTAACACTAGCAGATGTCTCGAAGCTACACTGCTGCTTTCTTAGCGCTCGCTCTTTCTTTTCTTTTTTCTGTCACAAGTTCGGCAATTGAATCTTGTTTTCAGTTTCACGCTTGTCGATCCTTTGTCATTCGCAACAATATACACCACCGTTGTCCATCGAGCGCATGATTGCCTCGCTGCGACCAAAGAAGATTGCACTCTTCTATAGAGAGCAGTGAAAAGAAAATTTGATGCTCCGCCCAGCATGCTTGTGTTTGATTCCACATACAGTCGAGCCCAGTTATATCACTCTGGTATTTCGAATTATTGTTTATATCAAACAGTCCAAACATCCCCTTGAAATCACATATACGTAAAATCCGAGAAGATAATACCTAACATCAAAACCATCGGGTGAAAATATAGGTGGAATGACTTTCGGTGTACAATCAAGAAAAAGTTTTAAAAAGTACTTTATTTTTGATTTGTGTCCCTTTGAAGCTTGTTGGAACGAGAATACAAGTATAAGCGAACGGCGGACCAGTGAAGGGTACCGTAAAAACCCATGAATAATAAAACATAATTTGAGTGCCTCGAAAAAATTCAAAATTTATCATGGATGTTAAAACAAAATCGGGACTACGAAAAAATTTTGCGTAAGCTTAAGAGAAAACGTTTATTTGCGACATAATTGAACCTTAATCTATGTCATCATGTCCGTCAGACTCCTTATTGGCCTTTCCTCCCAAAGCGGTAACGATATTCAGTGCGATAAAGCGCATTGAAATCCCGCGCGGCGGCAATGGCCTTGACGCAGTGAAATCGGCCCGGTGATGCATAAAGCGGTAACCCAATGGCTACTTAAGTTCTCGCCACGGCAGCTGCGATGTTTTACGGCCGAGGGTGCGTTCTGGGTGCTCTTTTACAAAGTTGGGCGAAGTGCCGTTCACGTTGCTCTTTTACAAATCGCGTAGACTTGCCTCGGCGTCGGCGGAACACCATTCGCCGGGCTCTAAAGCTTCTCGTTTAGTTGCTGCATAAACAGAGCTTTATTTTATCGTCTCCATCTGGCTGCCCTCATTTTAAAGTAATTGTCGTCCATTGCCCCTGTTGCGATGCCTTCCATAACCAAAAGGACTTTTCTTTTTGAAAGGCAGCCGATTATTGACCACCGCGTCGGCCCTTGACTGCAGGTACTGACTGTGGACGGATGGTGGGCGCCTCGGACATTGTGATTTTAATGATGATGATAGCTGTTTCGGTAACTTTATTGTTTGAAACGAGCTAAATCAAACAAGCGTTAGATCAACCTCCTTGAAGCTAATTGTTAGGACCAGCGTATAATGGAGCGCGAATGTACACAACAAAATATAAAAAACAAAAAAACCTTGTATTATGTTGGGTTTTTGCAGTATACTTCTTTTCACTATTACCAGTAGTGGGCTATCTTCCGGTGTTTAAAGGAGTATATAGCAAATCAAGCCAAAAATGAGGTGGGCTATCTTTCGGGGGTGGGGCATCTCTCGGGATTTCACCGGTAATACTATAGGAGCGTTGTCTTTTTGTATCGAACTTCCATAGCGGGACACTCGATACAGCGAACAAAAAAGCCGGTCGCACGCTTGCATTGAAGGGCTGGCAGACCGCCAAGCTGAGATACACGCGGTAAAGTACGTAGCGAAAGAGCAGTTGTAAAACAATTAAAAAAATAAACAGCAAAAAAAAGGAGGAAGAACAAGGAAAAGCATGCGCCCGTGCGCAGAGAGCAGGGAGTACTTGCTGTCAGAACCGGTAGCCTGTGCCCTTTCAGCAGCTGATGCTGCGCGACTCCTGGCCCCAAAATAAACTTAGCAAAAAAAGACGGGAAAAATCAGCAGAACCCATCCTTTGGGAATGATTATCTACGTTAATGCGAATGCATCAAGCAGTGCGGAGTTATGCGCGTTCGTGAGTGGCGACACACTCTGAATCGCCAGCCCACTCTTGAGGCTATTCTAAATTTGTTGACACTTTCACAGCCCTGCGCACGATCTCACGCAGCCCAGCACGTGCGTTTGTGTCACTTAGGAAGGCGAGCAAAGCACGCGCCATACGCACAAACACTCAAAATGGTACCGACCAGACTTTCTGGCGTCTCAGCTAGTCTCAACCAACGGTACTCTAAACGGTTGTTTATATCTTTACCATAGGACGCGCTTTACAGCGCTGTCACAGCTACCGGTGCGCGCGCGTTCCATGCACGAGGGCTCATTCCGCTCTCGTGAGGCTGAGCACGGCCGCTACATCACCCTCTCCCGAGCGCGGAGAGGGTGAGCTAGCGGCCGTGCTCAGCCTCGCAGACGGAATGAGCCCTCGTGCATGGAGCGCGCGTACCGGCTACTGTGACAGCGCTGTAAGCGCGTCTATGGTAAAGATATAAACAACCGTTTAAGTGCGTTGAATGACTGCCTTCATAGCTCTGTGGTTGGCGCGTCTGCCTGCTGATCAAAGGGTCAACGGTTCGAATCCCAGCCGGCGCCGGTCTTTTTTATTTATTTATCGACCCGCGGCGTAAGAGGTTAGATAGCCAGATAGATAGATACATAGACGAAAAGTGCGTGAAGTAGCCAAAGAATGCTATTCGCATTAAAAAGTCTTGGGCAGGTTGAGTGTGTCGACAACAATGGTAGTGCAATCACACTTCGACCGCCTTATCTTTGTTTACCTTTTCTTTGCTGTTATTGCTTTGTGCATTTTTTTTCTTTTTTTTCCTTTTTTTGTTGTTTTATTCTAGGAGTTTCTTTTTTTGTTGCTTGCTTAACTTTTCTTTTATGACTTTTTTTATGCATCTCGCTTTTCCGTTTTTTCTTTCATTTTTTTTAATTATTTTTGTGTTTTGTCGCTTATGCTGGCGTTGTTTGCGGTCTCTGCCAACTATACTCTACTTTATTTAGAGGCTCTCTGATGCTCTATTTGGTAAGCTTCCGTTCGTTGCGACCTTCGGCATTAGCAGAGATGCCAGGAAATTTCAACTCTAGCTTAATTTACCATATATCATTCTATTGATATATCAAACAATTTTATGATCCCCTTTGAATTCGACATGTCCGGGTTTGACTCCTCTGCCGTTAGGATCGGGTTACATGTGTGTGGTCGCTCTATTATAATCGCCGCCCAATTAGTCTGTGCTTCGTTGTCTCGCCTCCCAAGGAGTGAGACGACGCAACAAAAAGACAGCGAATGGTTTACTGTACTTCCCGGTTGCCCATCCTCGAGAGGCGGTAGTCCCGGCCTGCCGACCCTTGTTGTTGCCCGTCGTTCAGAGCTCACAGTCGAAGTCCGTGCCTGCAGGTGGCTCTTCCACGCCAGCACTGTGTAGGCTAGCTGTTCCGGGCCATCATAGCCCGAGTATCGCTGTGGAACCACTCTGGGATTGTCACGGCCTAGGCCAGTATGGCCAGGGCTTGCCGTTCCCGTCGGTCCTGATCTGAACCTCGCGGGTAGACCGCTCCAGGGATCGCCATAGGCCAGACCGGCTCTGTCGTTCCTGCCCAGCCCCAGCCTCGTGCAGCACGCTTTGTCACGCACTAGCTCGTGTGTCTTCGGCCAACCGCTTCTCACGTGCCCTCCCGCTCCGTCGTTGTCCACCCTCGTCTCCCACACATGTTGTTGCTTAAAATAGTATAAAGTGGTGTGCAGACAATTTAAACCACTATAATATGAGAAAGGGCACACAGTGACAAATATACGAAAATCTGTTTGTTTTTTTATAAAAATATAAATGACAGAAACACCATCCTTTGGGAATGATTATCTACGGTAACGAATAGTCACCAGACGGTGCGGCGCTTCATGCAGCGTTTCGTAGGATGGCCGGCACACTCTAGTTAACGCCAGGCGGAATCTAGGAGAGCGATTGCTAAGTTGGGATGACACTACGCCCTGAACGCACGATCTCCGCAGCCCAGCAGATGCGTTTGTGTCACTTAGGAATGGCGAGCAAAGCACGCGCCATACGCACAAACACTCCAGATGAGTATCCGACCAGACAGTTCTGGCGTCTCAGCTGGTCTCACCAACGGTACCTGAACGATAGTTATATCTTTACCATAGACGTGTTTGCGGCTGTCAAGCCACCGGTGAGCGCGGTTACCACGCAAGAAGGCTAGGCCGCTCTCGTGAGCGCTTTGAGCACGGCATCTTCATCTCCGTCTCCACTGTAGCGCGTATAAGATTGCCGTGGTAGTCAGCCTATCGGTTTAATGATGGCGATGCAGGGAACGCGCGCGTTCTTCACTGTGACAGCTGACTGAAATCGTCCTAAGGAATGCGGCTATGGCAACGCTTTAGAGTGGGTTGACATGACTGTCTTTCATAAGACTCTGTGGTTGAGCGTTCTGCCTGCTGATCACAGAAGACCAAACAGTTCACCAATCTCGCAGACCGGAGCCGGTATTTTTATTTAGTATACTGACCTGCTGGCGAAAGACGGTTCGATAGCCAGCACCCGCTAGGCATAGCTAGATAGATAGCTAGATAGATACACAGATCTTGAATAGTGCGTGATAGTTTTCTGACGAATAGCTGTTCGTACTAATACAAATGATAGAAACAATGCGGAAAAAGCAGGAACATGTCGCCAGCTTTGGCTCTTCATGCAGCTTCTAGCGGATAGCGCCGACGTAAATTTGTTAACTTAGGTGGAATTAGGAGAGCTGTGTTGCGTTAAACATTTTGGTATGCGAATGCCAAATGAGGCAAGGGACACACAAAAACAAGTCAGACACGGACAGCGTTCCTATCTGCGACGTCGTCCGTGTCTGACGTGTTTTTGTGTGTCCCTTGTCTCCTTTTGTGTTTGCATACCAAGGTAATTTGTTTACGTTCGTTGATGTTGCATTTGCAATGAGCAGTCAGTAGTACAGCACTCCACACATAACATTCGACGATCGCATAAATACTGGCAATAATTATCACTGGAGAAGGGGAACAATGGGGACGAAGGACAAGCACTAATCTCCAAACACAGCTAGGTGACTGGTGCACAACCGAAAAATTTTCCTAGTCCTGGTATTGAACCAGGGACCTCCCCATTTCCAGTGGAGGGGTCCCTGGACTATAATAATCCCTTCTCCAGGGGATTATTATTGTCATTCTTGTCCAGCTTGCTTGCACCTTCGCATTAATTGCATTATCAATGTAAATACTTACTGCATTTTCTTATTTTCGATCGTTTCACCTTTTATGATGTTTGCGAGTTTTATGTCGTGGTAAATTTTGCGGAACCCATTTATCGGGGCGAGTAGTGCCTCCTGCGCAGTGAGTGAGAAGGCTGCGAGCCGATCGTCGTGCGAAGGGCGGGGCCTACAAGAACGCCTCTCTATTATTCTCATTCCATCGGTGGCTGTAGCTTCCAGGCTCTTGCCGCCTTCCATGCAAAACCCGTGGAAGCCGTCGTGAAAAAAAAAAATAAGCGTTTAGAATTCCCGTGTAATGTTGAATTAGAGCGCAGCTCTTGTGGAGGAGGAGGGTGTGCCCCTCCCTCCTCTCCTTTTCCTCCCCCATTCCTCCTCACCGCTCACTTGTGACCTTTGTGAAGGTCACTGTGAAGGAAGCGTGACACTTCGTCGTGAGCGCCTTTGCGATATCACTCGTGATGGCTTCGTGAAGGTCACTGAAGGTTATGACCTTCATTGTGACCTTCACGTAGTGACCTTTGTGATGTCACTCGTGCCCTTTGTGACGTCACTCGTGACATCACATTTGATGTCACGTGTAAGGTCATTATGGGAAACGTCCCACAATGCGAATGCGCGGTTGCTCAGACGGCGACGCCGCTCAAGCCGGAAACGGGTGCCTGAGAGCTGCACTCTAAAAGTCTAGCCACAGTTGGTCCCAGTACGGAGCCTGGAAGGTACGGAGCTTGGAATGCGTCTCTGACTGGTGTGTCTCGGATGTCCATCTCATAACGTCGTATAAAAGGATTGTGTCGTCACCGGCCGAGATTCTTGCGGTTTTACATCAGTGGTGGTGGATGTGGCGGACGGCCGTTCTGCCACAGCTTGCTCTGCATCTCGACAGTCCACGCAAGCTTTCACTGCCAGGAGTTGGGATGTCGTGACTACCGCATTTCCGAGAAGGCACGTAAACAACACTCGGAGCCGAGAGGATCCTGGAACGCCATGTTTTATGGTGCTCATACTCTGAACTCAATCGCGTCGTCTTTTACACACGCACTCCCAATTGTGTGCTTCTTTGTACGACAGCGACGACGATGACACTTACGTTTGCTCGGGATTTTGTCCAGCATTTTCATGACCGACTACCAGGATTGCGACGTCAGACACAGCGCGACACTTTGACTTTTATTATGTCATCCATTGCAGCTTCTAGACCACTTTTGAGGTGGAGGCGGGACGGGACGCCAAATGTACCGTTCATAGACGCGTTCCTGGCATCGCGCCCACGGTGTGGGGTTTTGACTTTGGCAGTGATGTGATTGCTGCTCCATTTGCACTAAAGTGCTTGCTCCTGCTACTTCCTGCTATATTTTACCAAAAATATGAGGAATTTGTGCCAACATTGTGCCAAAACACTTTAATATCTGGAAATTTAACAGCTCGGGCCTCGCTGCCTGGCCAGAGCGTTACGATATGCTTATGCGACTTCTCAGAACTTGTGAATATCGTCTCAAACAACATACTATTCGACCACATTTCGTATGAAAGGCTGACAGTACTCGGAAGATTCGCAATAATTCTCATGTTTGTCGGCTGTTCTGCCGGAGGATTAGCTAGTCTCGTTGAGTACGCTTCTCCTCGTGCATTGGTGTACAGCAGAGAAGCGCAAACCGAGGAGTAAGCATCGCGATTTTGCGTGTCTTGGTTCGCCGCGGTGCACCCCCGTGCTAAGGGGAAAGCACCCCTCCAGAGCGAGACGCGACACAATTCCTGGATACAACTTCGGCTTGTATATATGATAGACTACGATCCTGGCGGTACCTTTTTCAAAATCGAGATTTAGCGAGGATACTTCGGTGTTGCAAGAACATTATATGCACTCTTTTCATATGTCTATTTATTCATGCCAACTCATTTGTTTAGCTATCACCTTTATATAGATGGGAGTAAATTAGAACTAAGTTGGCAGGAGCAGTGGACGGGAGCTCGGGAACAACCTTAATGAGTTCGGCGGGATTGTTTTTAAGTTTCGTTAGCATGCCGTCTTTGTTATAAAGTTCTACACATAAAATGTAATTGACATTCATAATCAAATGACAAGTGCTTTGTTTTTTTATCTGAATTATAAATTGCTGTTTTATTACAACCTTTAGAACTTGAAGGAACAATTAATTTACGGGCTTAATATTATTGTATTATTTCAGTGGGATTCAGTACCTAAAATAACCATTTGCGGCAGCTCGTGCTGTCCTTCATCACTCACCTTCTCACCCTCTCTGGTACTTCTCCACACAACTAAACGCCAGTTCTGTGTTTGAGGGCCTCGTTCCTGCTGCGCAATTGATGTTAACAAAGAGTTGCACAAAGTGAGAAGTCGATGTAGATATTTCCTTTTAGTTTGACATTAATCTTAACATAATGTCTGCATTGGTACAAATAAAAGTGATGCTACGAAAGTTATTTTTGCTGCTCCAAAGTTGACTTTTGACTGCTTGTAAGAGCTGCTCCAAAATGACTTGGACTAATCACATCACTGCTTTGGGCACCCTCTCTCCCGCAGTGGGGTGGCTGCGGGGGGACCGCAGGACGGACGCGGGAGAGGAAGAGGGCTCCTCCCCGGGAGGCCTTCCGGCTGACAGCTCCCCCGGCGCCGTGGACCGGGTGCCCCGGCGCTCGAGCGCCCTGAACCGGGGCATGCCGGCCAAGCCCCCGCCCAAGTCGGCCAGCCACATGAGCCTGACCCTGCTGCGGGCACGCAGGCGCATGGAGGACCAGCTCTGCAAGCTCGGCTTTGGGCGCAGCAAGAGCAAGCACGGCAGCTTCGAGGAGCCCCCAGGTCAGGGCTGCCCCTTTCCGGGTCGCTAGAGTATGCGACACTCTCTCTTTGGGCCTTTCGAACCTGTTCGCCGTATCGATTATGGCGGACCCTCATTAATTCGTACCCGGAGGGACACGACGGTTCTGTTTGAATTATGAAAATTGAAAACGATTGCGTAAAGTGTGCTGCAATTGACGGCGGTAGCTGCTGCGTTGTGGAAGGGCATGTTGAAGAGGATTCGTCTTCAGTCAGTATCCTGTACAATGTTTGCAATGGGTTCTTTTTGCTTTCAGTGGAATAGATGTAGGAGATGTGTGCTTTGATGGAACGATTGTGCGAGACGTTGCGTGTATTAAAGAAGGACATAGAGACGTGTTTTGTTTTTGGCTGAAAAACTCTTTCAGAACGAGGGTGCCCTTGACCGTACCTGCGTTGGAAGAAGCGAAAGTATGTACGCGAGTTATTTTGTAGAGGCGCGGAGAGCATGCGAGAACGGAACCTGGGTGTTGGCAGTGGGGAGGCGAGGGAGCGTATCCACACAGCGCGACCACGTGGGTATTTTGCAATGGCAGCTGCCGGAGAGCTACCGCTGTAAAAGAATTGACACAAGCACGTCAGAAGAGCGAGTTGTACAGAGGAAACACTGACGCAAGTATGTAAATACGCAAAATACCTATCAAGCGCTGACTCAAAATTTGGGGGTAGTCTCGATAAAAATAGGGCTCTGTTTCCACAGTGCTTTACTCCAGACTACATGAAAGGCAATATACAAATACTTTTTTTTTATTAAAGGCCGTATGCCACTTATTAAATTGAGACAAACCTTTAGTGGCTAACTAAGCTAGAGGTGTGCACGGGCCGATATTTATGAGCCCGGCCCAGCCCAGCCCTGCCCGCTGTCTCTTGGGCCTGGGCTTTGCCCGCGGCCCGCTATCTAATATTTCTGACAGCCTGCCCGGCCCGGCCCGGCCCAACACTAATATTCACGGGCCCGCTGAGGCCTGCTCAATTTTCTCCCATATGAATAGCTCACAAATTGCACGGCATGGCAGCTCGCTTACCACTGCTACACATGTTGACTATGGTACCCAAAAGTAGTCACTGGAATAAGTATAATTTTTTTTTTGTTGCTGTTATTAGTTGAATTAATCTGCAGGCCTAGGCAGCTCGTTAAAACAAGAAACCACTCCCATTGTCCTTCTTGCGACCAAACACGTGTACAGAAAAAGACTGAAAAATAAAAATGGCAAGCAACAGTAAATGAAACCATGTGCCAAAGTTGCAAAGGAAGGGGAAACGTCGTGACGGGTTCGGACAAATGACGGGCAAAGTTTTAAGTTACCCACTCCCGCTCTGTACAACTAATAAAAAAAAAAAAAAGATTAGAAAAATACACTTTTGTTTTTGCGGTGGTCTGTGAGAAGTTGTTTAGGAAAAGCACCCTTGAGGGGAACCTCTTCACCCACATTGTGAATGCACACACTCGTATGTACACATGGTGTACACCTGCGAGGTGCACATTGTGTGGGCGCATGTGTGCATGTTGATGGGAAGAAGCGATTGTACGACGGCGGTGCTGTAGGTGCCGAAAATGAGCCCCGCAGTGCTGGTGCTCTTGGATGTGTGTGCATTCGGTGCACACACGCCAAACTTGACAAACGCATTGTCTTGTCTGGCCTTGTGTGGCAACTATCCGAGCTCTCTGGACCTCTCGAGAACTGCCCAGCACGCTTGTTAGTCGCTGCTTCTCTGTAGCGCCAACAATCTGGCTTCACTCATTCATTGGCAAGGTCAGCTCTCGTGGCTGCGAGAAGCCACCCTAATGCAGGGAAATGATTGATAACTGACTTTTACGTACAAACTAAGGCACATGTACATCCATCGATTAATAACCAATCCACCAAATATTTAGAATTCCTCAATTAGCCAAAAGCATGAATTCTATCACTTTGAATGAACAATCTTCTACTTTAGCCTAATACGTTGCTTTACACTCAGAAACCTGATTCAAATATGTAATACTTGTCCTTATAGCTCTTTGTCTTGTTAATGTTACATGAAGTGAGTTCCCTTCATTCCGATATTACTATTCCCGAGTATACTTTTGAAGGAAACATCACGTCGAAATGAGTGTGTCCAGGCAGAAAGCTGTTAAATGTTTACTCGCAGGTATGTGCCAGAGACACATACCTCTAAACAGACAGTTTGAAGGTATGTGTCCAAACAGACAATTTGGGCCCTCTTGCAGACAATTTGGTCCTCCTTGCAGGCAATCTGGGCATCTGTTGTAGACAGATCTTCTTGCAGACTGTTTGGGCCCACTTGTAGACAGTTTGATCACCCTTGCAAACAGTTTGCACACTCTTGCAGATGGTTTGAACCCTCTTGAAGGCAGTTCATATCCCCTTTAGAGACTGTTTGGGCACTCTTTAGAAGACCATTTGAACCTCTTTGACAGGTGATTTTGCCTTACTTGTAGACAATTTCGTTCCACCTTGCAGATAGTTTGGGCCCTCTTGCACACAGTTTGAACCTCCCTTGCAGACAGTTTGGACCGACCTTGCGGACAGTTTAGACAACCCCTTACAGACGATTTGGACCTCCCTTTGCAGACCTGAGCCGCCGCAGATTCATTCGACCTGGACCCGGCCCAGCGGGAGGGGGAGATGCTGATGCTGAAGGAGAGCAAGCTGGTGAACATGCAGCTGGTGCAGGACGGCATGCTGCGCTTTGCCTTCCTCCAGGAGGTCTGCCAGCCGGGCACCGTGCCGGATGCCCCGCTGCTGGCCGCAGCCCTCGACCTGGTAGGTGCGTCTCCCGGGCCCGCACCCACCCCCCAGTGGCACCACTCCGTCGTTTCTGGCGGCACTGCTAAGCATGGACAAACATTTTAAACTTTTATTGTTGCTTTGCGGATGCACGTGAACATGCCCCAGGTGATGCTTGAAATTCCTTTTTATTTGCAGCTCAGAACGCAGGCGAGCTGAGGCTCGAGGGGGACGTGGGTTTTAAACTTCGAAGCAGCCCAAAACATTTTGAGTTTGCGAACCTACGTAGTAGTTTTAATGCGAATAGCATTCTTTGGATACTTCACGCACTTTTCGTCTATGTATCTATCTATCTATCTATCTATCTGGCTATCTAACCTCTTACGCCGCGGGTCGATAAATAAATAAAAAGACCGGCGCCGGCTGGGATTCGAACCGTTGACCCTTTGATCAGCAGGCAGACGCGCTAACCACAGAGCTATGAAGGCAGTCATTCAACGCACTCTAAACGGTTGTTTATATCTTTACCATAGGACGCGCTTTACAGCGCTGTCACAGCTACCGGTGCGCGCGCGTTCCATGCACGAGGGCTCATTCCGCTCTCGTGAGGCTGAGCACGGCCGCTAGCTCACCCTCTCCCGCGCTCGGGAGAGGGTGATGTAGCGACCGTGCTCAGCCTCACGAGAGGCGGAATGAGCCCTCGTGCATGGACACGCGCGCACCGTAGCTGTGACAGCGCTGTAAGCGCGTCCTATGTAAAGATATAAACAACCGTTTAGATACCGTTGGTTGAGACTAGCTGAGACGCCAGAAAGTCTGGTCGGTACCATTTTGAGTGTTTGTGCGTATGGCGCGTGCTTTGCTCGCCTTCCTAAGTGACACAAACGCACGTGCTGGGCTGCGGAGATCGTGCGCAGGGCTGTGAAAGTGTCAACAAATTTAGAATCGCCTCAAGAGTGGGCTGGCGTATCTAGAGTGTGCCGGCCACCTGACAGACGCGCATAACTCCGCACCGTTTGATGCTATTCGCATTAACGTAGATAATCATTCCCAAAGGATAGGTTCTGCTTTTACAGCGGGGCTGTTAAGGGCTGGTTTCCCCAGGATCGTGTCCCCTGCAAAGAAATGTCAACACAAAACTCTGGACAGCTACCAGAGCGACGGCGGCAACCAGACAATCGGGCTGCCGGCCTTGCTCATGGATAGCGACAACCTTTCCAGCCTTTCCACTCTGGTTTTTCACCAGAGTGGAAAGGCTGAATTTCTTCTAGGCGGCGTCCTAGAAGTAGTCCTAAATGTCGTCCTTGAGGTTGTCCGAGAGGTTGTTTTTGAGGTTGTCCTAGAAGTTGTCTTTGAGGTCGTCCTAGACATCGTCCTTGAGGTCATCCTTGATGTCGTCCTAGAGGTTGTCCTCGAGGTCGTCCTAGAAGTCATTCTTGAGGTTGTCCTAGATGTTGTCCTCGAGGTCTTCCCAGAAGTCGTCCTTGAGGTCGTGCTAGACGTTGTCTTTGAAATTGTTCTAGAAGTCGTCCTTGAGGTCGTTGTAGACGTCGTCCCTGAGGTCGTCCTAGACGTCATCCCTGAGATCGTCCTAGAGTGTCGCCCTTGAGGTCGTCTAGATGTCATCCCTGAGGTCGTCCTCTAGGCGTGCGTCCTCGAGGTCGTCTTTGAAGACGTCCTTGAGGTCGTCTTTGAAGGCGTCCTTGAGGTCGTCCTAGACGTCGTCCTTAGGCCTTGTCCTTGAGGTCATCCAAGCAAGTCGTCCTTGAGGTCGTCTGAGCATGGTACAGCTTCGCTGGTCTTCCTTCTTCACCAGAGTGGAAAGGCTGAAATTTGTTTGTAATCATTTAGGTTTATAGCATGGGTAGTACCTTCAGGTTTCCCCAAACTCCCAAATCTTTTCGGCATTCCCTGCCCCTCAATAAAGTGGGTTTCCTGTTTAAGCACTATTTTACAAAGTCTTAACGGTTAACTGTGTTGGAAACACTCCCTGCATTTACATGGTCTCTAGGCTTCTGCACTGATTATAGTGCAGTGCTGAGACTGAGAGGGGTTCCTTGGCTTTCAATCAAGATGGATAGAGGTTTTCCGAGAGGGGGAAGGTTCAAGAACTCTTTTTTGTAGCATAATAAACCATGCAGTAAAATATGTAATAAATGTAAGGATCGCTAACGAGCTGATGTACATTAAACATGATTAAAAAAGCAAAAAAACGAGACTGCAGGTAACATACACAATGAATCAAAAGACACACACACTCAAAATATTTTACTTGACTGAAGTTTCGAAGTGAAACAAAAGGACCGATAAAGCAGTAATTTTTGACAGTCAGAAAAATGTTACGTAGGCAAGCTGTGATAATGTAATCTAGAACTGAAACACAGCAAATCTTTTCACATCTTACTACTTTAACACAGACTCGTCTTAGGAACTCTTTCTTGGCGAAACATATTGATGAACAGACCTGTCTGTTGGTGAATGCGGTATAGAGTGCAACTGTGTCTGCTTTTCTCTATAATACTCTTAAAGAGTGCAATCATGATCAGAAATTTCGATCTACATTCGGAACCGAATTTTGCGACCCTACCGAACGCGTCAGAGCTATCGAGTAACTGAGCCAGACGCTGCTGTAGTTCAGTTCAGAAAGCATTTATTGGCCATGGTACAGGGGAAGGGAAGAGGGAGAGTATCGGTTTTATTTCTTGTTGCTCACGGCAGCTTGCACCGTTGCCAGCAACAGCAACGTCGCGAGACGCCGTGAGCAACAAGAAGCAAACCGACGCCCTCCCTCTGACCTATACGTCGTTAGAGGCCCTGGCGGCTAGCAGCGCCTTGGCGACGCATCACATGCCCAGAAGCTTCTGACGATAGTGACATGCCCGGAAGCTCCTGACGATAATTAAGTTTTGGCATTGCGCTGTGATTTCGCGAGAGCACTGTAAATAAAGGTTTGTTTCATTTTTCTGCCCAAACTCCTCTGTTCTTTAAAAAGAAAAGTCAACCTGGATGGAGGTTGGATGGATGTTAATGGCTATAGCCTTTGTAACAGGGCAGTAGCTTGCACCACCTAGGCCTAAGTGTAAAAAGACAAACATATGATTCCTCCCGCCCTCCTCAGCCAATTTTCTCCCTTTAACTATCACCAGGCAGTATGGGATATCACCAGGATGACCTTTAAGAGATTGGGCAAAAAAAACAAGAAAAAAAATCACCCTCCCCCCCGCCTCTTCCCCCGGCGAGAAAGTCACCAATTTTTCTCTGGTCAAACCTTGAGTTATATAGAGGCATCAACCTATACTTCTGGTCGACTTATATTTGAGTAAATACAGTAATAGGAATTGTAATTTATTGCATTTCAGTATTGCATAGCGCAACTCAATATCTGGGTGAGCAGGGAAAGGCATTGCCCCCACGCACGTGTTGCACCCCTGACATCGACCAGGTGGCGCTATAAGTTGGATATTGAGAAAATGAATAGGCACACATACACACATGCACTCAGCACGTGCACACACATTTATACACAACACAGATTTTGACATGGCACACATGCACATATACACAACATGCATACAATGTACACACAAAAGGCTGCTTCGGCAGTTAGGTGACAGCTCCGCAAAGCTACTGCTTTATGGTGGCTTTACACGGTCACAGTGTCATGGACCTGTGACTTCATCGAAGCCACATAAAAAATTTAACAAATTAGGCGCTAATACTGCGACTAAAAACGTGCAAGTTTGACGAAACCGAAGCGCCCTCTGAGCGGCGTGCGCGCCATGCGGCCTTCCTCCTTCGTTTTGAGAAGGCTCCGGTGGTGTCCCGGGCAGCACTGTACCTGGAGTGCGCCCACTTGCTAGCACCGGTGCAACTGCTGGCCAGTGGCCCACCTGGATGAAGCTGAACCTGCCGGTGTTCCGCCCCTCGGGACCCTTGGCCAACCGAGGCACCCTGCCGGGCATGCACCCGCACCCACATCCTGCAGAGGGCCGTAGGAAAGCTCTTCTTCCAGTGGGCGGAGGTGGGCCCTCTTCAAAGCACCCTGGCAATGCCCGGACGCGCCTCTCCAGCTGGTGTCCGAGGCGAAAATCAGTCCACTTCCAGCTGGATTATGGAACTGGAAATGAGGCAGTCCAGCTGGATTCCAGCTGGGTCCAGCTGGAATCCAGCTGGGTCTAGCTGGAATCCAGCCGGACTGCCTCATTTCCAGTTTCATAATCCAGCTGGAAGTGGACTGATTTTCGCCTGGGACGTGTTCACCGCATTCTAGAAAGCAGTCCCTCGAATCGCTCTTCAGCTTGGCAGTTGATGCAAGCTTCGACAGCCAAGAGTTGGGATGCCGGGACAGTCCCATTCGCCCATACTTTTTCTGGTACCTCTCGTAGTATCCTCCAGGATCGTGACATCCGGCAACACGACGGGCTGGCTTTCGTGACGTCATTTGTTGCCTCTTTGGGACCCCTCTTGATGTACGGGCTGGATGGGACGCCGAACACGCCAGTCCGAAGACGCGGCTGGAGGCACCGTACGCCGAACGTGTTGCATCTTTTGCTTTGGGCCAGGGTGTAAGACGGGCAGGTGGGGTAACGAGGGCCGGTTGGGTGATTCGACAGTGTGCCCCGCTTCAGGAAGGTTCGTCATAGCACTCTGCATAGATGGCGCCACGCAAAGAAGAAACAACAAACAAAATGTCCCCCTTAAGTTTGCAGGCAACGCGGGCCACTGGTAATTTATTTCAGTAAACTGCGCGTGAACCACGCAAGTTTAATCGAGCAAACTAATAATGTATTTAATATATAGGTTCCGTTTTGCCCGTAGTTTTAGCTCACAGGGTAAAATTATCGAAGGGGCGCGCAGCGCAACAAAATGAATGCGAGCCGAGAAGTCGGCTGAGGCGTTGGTGAATGCCTCGACAGCGTTGATTCCACTCACAGCAGATAGATGTGTTGGGCGGTCTACCGTACAAGTTTCCGCTGTTTATGTGCAAGCGAGGTCAGTTTTAGTTCGAACGTCATTTGAAGCCAGCGGTATGCTGTTGCACCACACTCGGTCACACTATACCCAGCACGACAGAGTCACCCAAACTCAACGTCGCCTGCGTTAAATATCGCCACTCTTTTTTTGCACCTTAACCCAATTGACAGTTCAGAACACAACAATAGCGGCCCATATCTCGAGAATCCAGGCGCCAAAACACGATGAGAAATGCCACTTTTGTGTGCTACCGCCAAATTTGTCTCCTCCAAGTCCTTTCGGGAGCAAAACAAACAAAACGAATAGCAAAGAGCATGTTATGATGTTTCGCAGATGACCTCACATTGCCAGGCACTCAAGTGGCTTGAAAAGTGCATTAAAGTTAAGAAAAACGTCAATGGATAAGCATGCGGTAATTTTATTTTGCCGGGATTTAGTGAATGGTAATTTAAACTAAAGAATATCGCTGATACGGTGCATTTTCTCGCGCAGTTCCATACAGACACGAGTCCACTTCCTTCCGTATGCCAGCGGCGCCATCTATCGTAAGCCTGCCTGCCGAGCAGAAGCCGCCAGGAGGACACGATCTGGTCGCACTGCTGCGGCAGGTTTCAGTAATTGTTTCCCCACCTGCCTATCTTACACTCTGCTTTGGGCCAATGTCGCATCAGACAGCACTGACCATCTGTGACCTAAGGAGGTGATTTCTTGCCCTTTCTCAAATGGAGATCATTCTGACTACTGTCCTCGTCTTACATATGGCAAGAGCGAACAAAAGACTTGCATGACGTGTTCCATAGTTGCCTCTGCCACTGTGAATACGCATTATCATTTCGTATTGTTTTTCTTCGTGTACCCTGGCCGTGGTCACAAACAAGCACACCAATTTGAATGACCCCTTGCTCCGACGGCAAGCGAAGGGGAGCAAAGGGTCTTCATGATGCCACGAAGTTCGGAAAGCTGCCGAAGCTAGTGCTCGGTGTGGGAGGGGGGAGGGCTCTCTGGAAAGACACGTTCGGTAGAGTACTTGTGTTTTCGAGTCGTGAGCAGAAATGGAGAATGTCGTACCCATGTTCAGCAGCATCGTCTCGTGCGAACTGTAGCCTTCACGCTGGGGAATATTTCCAAAAGCTGTTAAAGCAGAATGCCTTTATAGGCTGTTTTCCAAAGAGAATTGGGAGAAGTTGTCGTGTTAACATGATAACGTGGGTTTTTCTTAAAAATTAGGCCACGGGATGTCGCGTGACTCAGTGATGTCAAGCTGTCATGCGACACTGATGTCACGTGACACAGTGATGTCAAAATGTCATGTGACACTGACGTCACAATGTCACGTGACACTGACGTCACGGGACACCGTGTTGTGTACTGTAATGTACTTGGCCTGAAGTCCCCTTGTGTGGTCACGTGACTATGTGACCAGTAGGGGTGCAATATCAAAAGCAAAACAGGCAAAGCAGGTGAATCGAATTCAAACAGATCGGAACAGGTCGACACAAACACAACGGCACATTCCATATCAGTTGTCGTTATGCAAAGTATCCAGGTAATTTGAACTCGTCTTAAGTTGCATCTCCGGGAGAAAGAACTAGGGGCGGCTGGTTTACGTCTGGTCTTCCGGTTGTCCAGGCCATTGGGGCCAGGCTGGAGGAGATGCTCCAGAGTGAGGTGCTGGACACCTCTGGAGCTGGCTGCCCTGGCTGCAGACGAACAGAAGCGTCGCCGGTGCAGGATGGAGGACGAGGAAGGAAGACTTTCTGGACGAGGGTACGCTACGCCTTCGGTTTCTTTTCACCCCCTCCTCTTGCCTTGGCCAGGTTTTCTCCTGGTACTGTGGGCTAGAAGGGGGAGCTGCGGCAATAGTAAGGGTGAGAGCACTTCCGCGATTCAAGCCTAGAGGGCGCGGCTCCATCTGTGTGCAAGAAGCTGTTCCACCTTGCACTCCAGGGCTATTAGAGGAGAGGAAGGTGCTGAAAAAATGGGCTGGTCGAGCATTTTATCTCATTCTGTAGAGTTCAGCTGCAAAACGGGAACTGACCCTTTTAATATTTTTAATGCGAAAGCATTAACTGTCCCATGGAGCGAGCCGATGTCATCAGCTTTGAAGCCGCACCAAGCAACAGCTAAACTCCCTCTCCTCTTCCAATAAAGCGACGTGAAGCTGCGATCTGAAGGCTCCCAGCTTTGAAGTCCGCGCAAAAAATCACGCAAAACGGCAGCTAAATTTTTCTGTGCCAATGAAGCAAAATGAAGCCACGATCTGAAGCCTCCAAGCTTTGAAGCCGCGCAAAAAGTCACGCAAAACGGCAGCTAAATTCACCTCTCCAAAAGGAGGGAAGTGAAGCCGATTTCCGATGGATAGGCTCCCATTGGTTGGCGCGCGTCATCAAGGAACGAGGCTCCCATTAGCTCTTGTGCAGCATAGTTACAAAAACTGCCACCAGAAAAGCCCCCTCCATGGTGGCGCAGAGCGCATGCAGCGAGCTCAGCGCGGCGCAACTACTTCACGAGAGCGTGTGCTCGACCGTCGGTCGCTACCTCGGCAGTACCGAAACGTGGCCGTCCGCGCCACTATGCCGCAGACGATCTAAGGGAGCGGAAGAACGACATTCATGCTTTCGCATTCACAACTCGTAAGAAGTGCTTAGGTGTCCTCGGACTTTTGTATTTCTTGTCTAGCTCCTTTTGATGTAGAACCAAGTTTGTAAAGGATTACCTGGTTTGTGCCATCGTGGCACTGCTGCCAGTTTGCAGATGATACCACGGTGATAGTGACATGTGAAGCATGAAGTGTGGGACCGCAATCGGCCGCTGGGAGAAACGGGCAATCGCCACACCTCACCTACTAGCCCACCATACTTGCGGAGGAATTGTGGCCTACCAACAAGCAAGTGCTTACTTTTGACCACGGTGAAGTGTGTCCACATGAAATAAAAATGCAATTGTGATGATTGACAATCCACATTAAAAAATGGAGGTGCATGCTTTGTTCATGAACGGTGTTTCTATTACTTAAGTAAATACAGAGCTTTGTGAGAAGATTGACTCCGCACCTTAGAAATAGATCTGGCACCGTGGAAAATTATATTTCTTTAGAATACCTCTATATATACAGGCAAGTCTGTTTGTACTCACCCATGTACAAAGAGTTATTTTTTTAGGCTTTACAGATTTGTTTTAAAAAAAAGTCGTGAAAGCTACACTATAATGCGGTTTGTACAGGTGAGGTATATGGCCTGGAGAACATAATATAAGGGGCTAATCGTCTCAGTAAGTAAAATATTTAACTAAAATTTGACCAGTTAATATCCACCTTTCCTTTCTATGTGCTGGCATTAATTTTTTCGGCTCTTTTTAGAGTGCTAGGATTTGTTGTGCGCAATCTTTAGATATGAGGTGAATCTCCGGTTGGAGAATTAAAGCTACTGGGGTGATCTTTCGAGAAGCCCGTCCTAGTGCCTGTCTTGTGTCATCTCAACATCGTTGGATGCAGTGCCGCGGTGTTCCTGATCCAAGATAAACATGGCTCTCACGTGTTCCATGTTTTTGGAGTTTGGTTTTCTTTGAATGGGGGGTGTTTTTAATGCGAATAGCATTCTTTGGATACTTCACGCACTTTTCGTCTATGTATCTATCTATCTATCTATCATATCTATCTGGCTATCTAACCTCTTACGCCGCGGGTCGATAAATAAATAAAAAAGACCGGCGCCGGCGGGATTCGAACCGTTGACCCTTTGATCAGCAGGCAGACGCGCTAACCACAGAGCTATGAGGGCAGTCATTCAAGGCACTCTAAACACCTGTTTATATCTTTACTATCGCGCGCGTTCCATGCACGAGGGCTCATTCCGCCTCGTGAGGCTTAGCACTGCCCCTAGCTCACCCTCTCCCGCGCTCGGGAGAGGGTGATGTAGCGGCCGTGCTCACCCTCACGAGAGCGGAATGAGCCCTCGTGCATGGAACGCGCGCGCACCGGTAGCTGTGACAGCGCTGTAAGGCGCGTCCTATGGTAAAGATATAAACAACCGTTTAGAGTACCGTTGGTTGAGACTAGCTGAGACGCCAGAAAGTCTGGTCGGTACCATTTTGAGTGTTTGTGCGTATGGCGCGTGCTTTGCTCGCCTTCCTAAGTGACACAAACGCACGTGCTGGGCTGCGGAGATCGTGCGCAGGGCTGTGAAAGTGTCAACAAATTTAGAATCGCCTTAAGAGTGGGCTGGCGTATCTAGAGTGTGCCGGCCACCTGACGAACGCGCATAACTCCGCACCGTTTGATGCTATTCGCATTAACGTAGATAATCATTCCCAAAGGATGGGTTCTGCTGATTTTTTTTTAAGAGTTTATTTCCTCCCACAGGTATGGTGTTTTTTGGCAGCAAACTTTAGTGTCAGACAAAAAAGTCAGCATTTATTGGTGCTTACGTACAAGATAGGGCTTTAGATTCCCCAACCTTCAAGGAACGTACGTGATTTGAATACTTAAAAAAATACCTCGTGGATATTTCATGGGGTGGTTGGGGGTGATGTTTCTTGTCAAAAAATACCTCGTGTTTTTCTTGTGCACGGACAGCCTCCAATCAGGGTTTTTCGGTTCTTTCTCTTTTGATAAAATTTAGTGGTTTTTCAGTTTTTCACGATTTTGACAAGACCGAATAGGGGTTTACTTTTGGGTTTTGTCGGTTTTATCAGATTCTGACAAAACCGGTCGGAAGATTATGTTTTTAGGGGTTTAGTCGGTTTTCCCCCATTTTTGATCAAACCTGCTCACGGAGTTTTTGTTGTGTCTTTCGATTACGGTTAAACCAACTCGAAGGTTACTTTTGGGGGTTTGTTGGTACGTACGAAAAAGGAGGCGCCCCAAACATGACCCTCTGCTTGCAGCGAGCATCGACCCGGCGGGCAGCGGGTGCCCATTTGCCCTGAAGATGGCGGCGTGCCAGCTGCTGCTGGAGGTGACGGCGTTCCTGCGGGAGACGTACCAGCTGCTGCCCCACAAGGCCGGCCTGCGCACGTCCACGCGGGAGCGCCCGCCGATGGAGCCTCGTAGTGTGAACGCCAACCGTCGCTGGAGCATGGCCCTCAGCACTCTGGGCGTGAGCCAGACCTCGGCCCACAGCCTGGTCTCGCTCGCCGAGCAGACCCACCCAGGTCTGTCGGGCCGCACCCTCTCTCTTGCCAACGTTGCTATAGATCCCTTTAGTTTCGGAACTTCCCCTGGACTCTATACACGGGTAGGGTCCCAAATACATCATTACCAGATCACTTCAGTTGCGAAACTTCCCGTGGACGCTGTACAATGGGTAGCTTTTGAAACTCAATGACTTCAGTTGCAGAATGTTTTTTAGATGCTGTTAAACAGAGAGCATCCGAAATGAAAACAGTACTAGAAGACTTCAGTTGTGGAACTTCCCATGGATGCTGTACGATGGAGGGCGGTAAAAACCCGACGTACTTGAAGACTTCAGTTGCAGAACTTGCCATAGACGCTGTGCAGTAGAGAGCGTTCAAAACTCAACGTTACCACATCACTTCAGTCATATCGTGTGAAACTAATGATGCATACACCATTGCTGCACTGGTCGCCGGGAGTGACAGTTAAGGGTTATGGATTATCTTGGTTTGAAAACTACTTGACAGGCATTTTAGTGTTTGCAAGAGCTAAAACATGCCTTCCTTAAAAGGGTAGTGCAACGTTTTAACGTCGAAAGAATTTGCAGTTTGTATTTTTTATATTGTTCATTTAGGCACAAGTGACAATAATCCATGAAGTTATTACAATGTCCGCTAGAGGTTTAACTGGTGCTAGTGTCTATGCGATTTCCGGGATGCAAATTGAAGCAGACAGCAACCGGTCTGCTTTTGCGGTGCTCCTGTGCATCTTCATGGGAAAACGAATGTGCATTTTGTCTCCACCGAAAAATAACAAGGATCCCTTTTGGTATTTTGGTCAGTACCGAATAGTATGTACTTTTATTAGCATTGTGAAAGTGTAATTGCTTTAGTTACAGCATTTTTCTTTACCAGTGAACAAGGTTAAACTTTGGTATATTTCAGGCCCAAACCTCAGTTCCATAGCAGGTATGTAAAAACAAGCGATGATTCTAAGCAAAAAAAAAGTTTGAGGACACCTAAGCACTTATGAGTTGTGAATGCGAAAGCATGAATGTTGTTCTTCCGCTCCCCTTAGTTCGTCTGTGGCGTAGTGGCGGGGACGGCCAAGTTACCCCGGATGATGGCCGAGCGTGTGCTCTCGTGGAAGTGGGTTGCGCTGTGCTGAGCTCGGCCGTGCACTCTCCCTGAAGTTTGCCCAAACGGGCTCTGCCACCAAGCCCACTCTGCCGCACCGCTCTTACCGGCAGGAGGGCCACTGCGTGTGCTGCGCTGCCATGGAGAGGGCTTCTCTGGTGGCTTTTTTTGGAATCATGCCGCACGAAAGCCAATGGGAGCCTCGCGTCCTTGATGACGCGTGCCAGCCAGTGAGAGCATAATCCATCAGAAATCGGCTTCACTTGGGAAAGGGGGATTTTAGGTGTCGTTTGGCCAACGTTTGGCATGGTTTCAAAGCTGATGATGTCGGTTTTACTCCATAGACAGTTAATGCTTTGCGTTAATAAGAGTCGAAAGGAATGTAGAGTGTGTTTAGGGTTTACCAGCATTTCGGTGGCACTTAAATATTTCTTGTATGCACGTCCTGTCACTAAGGTAAAGTAAACGTAAAGAATAAAGTATGTGGGCTATGAAAGGTGTGTCTTTTAGGGGCGAAGCTCCTTAAGGCGTGGGTCTGTCCCTCCTAGTTGTGGGTATGTAGCCACTTCGAGGTTTAGTTTATGAATGGCTCAAGAGATGGCGTGTTCCGGAATTAACTTTATGTAGAGATGACAGATGGCGCTTAGCTCATGTTATAAAAGGCACTCGCTCTTGGCGCTGCTCGTAGTTTAGCTGGATGGAGGCAGTAGACAAGGCTGCGGAGCGGAGAGCGCGCAAGGCGGCGGCAGCGCGCGCTCGCAGACAGAATCCAGCCGTGCGAGAGCGAGAGGCCGAAGCATGTCGTCAGGCTGCGCGTCGACGCCGCCAAGATCCGGCCGTGCGAGAGCGGGAAGCCGAATCGCGTCGTCAGTCTGCTCGGATAAAACTTGATTTGTATACACACACACACAGTGTTTCTCACGTCTTTACATGGCGATGAGTGGGCGAATTAACGGAAGAATCGCTGGTTTACCGACGATTCACTCCGGAGCTTCGCCCACTCATCATCATTCACCACGTGGATATGCTGTGACTTTTTATTATTTCCTATGCCGGGCAACTTTTATCGGGAACCTGAATATTTAAAAAAAATTTGGAGCGTGCGGGTGATGCAATTTAAACGCAGAACAAGCATCTTCTGCACATATTCATGAGCAAAAAGAATAAAGCCGCGCTTATTTATTGCAAATCAGACTACAGTATTTACCCGAAAAAAAGGTTGACCCCTACTTATTGAACCTGCCGAGAATAAAAAAAAATAATTCAAATAAAAAGAAACTTTTTTTTTTTTTAGGAACAGGGGAAAGTTAGGGCCAAAGAAAGAAACAAACTTTTATTTACAGCACCTCGGCTAAATCACAGGGCAGTGCCGAAAACAATCATCGTCAGAACTTCCGGACATGTCATCGTTGTCCGAAGCTTTGTCAGCTTGGCAGACATCCTCGCAAATTCGCAACAATACCTCACTGACACCATTGTAGAAGGACGACAAGAAGAAAGAAGGTGAAAACGGGCGAAGCGACGAAAGACCAAATTCAAAGACGTGAGCAACGCCGGGAGTCGCCCGTGAGCAAACACGCGAGCTGCCGCAAGCAACAAACCAACCTCTGTTTTCTTCTTCTTCTTTTTTTTTTTCTTTTTTTGTTGCGCGCGTTTGCGAGGGAGAGGAATGGAGGGCAAGGTGCATCGCGCATCGCGTTCCTCTTCCTCCCCTTCTCCTTGCCCAGCGAGGGGAACGCTACAGGCGCGATGGCGAAACCCGACACCCGAGGGTTGTGCGGGAGCGGCGGTCACGGCTAGGGCTAGGGGGGGGGGGCTGTCGGTTGCTGCTGTTTCGGTTGTTTTCGTGCATCAAAAGCTTTTTGAAACAAGAAGCGGCGCGGCTCTACGGCAACGCTCGGCTCAGTGATTCGATAGCTCCATGCCCTCGGTAGGGTCGCGAATGTAGGTTTAAATTCTTTGTCACGATTATAGGTCGACCTCAATTTTTGACAACATTTATGAAAAAAAAAGGTTGACCTATATTCGAATAAATACAATATATTACGTAGCCTTCAATTTACTCTGATCATCTGCATGCACAAGGAGTTACTGATGCAGTGTTGCTACGTAGTGCTTGCCGTCTCTCTTGGTTTTCCAGAAGTCTTCCGTTCGTTTGAGCACGTATATCCCCCATGCTGGAAAGCGCCGACGCCGTGTTTGTGCTAACAATGTCCAACAGTGTACATAAATACATGTCTGAGGGCCATTTTAGCACCGCTTTTAATGCCATGAATTTGAAATAAAAAACACCGTAACTGGCCAATTCTTTCATCTGCATGACTGAGAAATGTTTCAAGTTACCTAGTACGTATGAATTATTCGGGATATTTGCTCTTATGATCAGTTGCAGGGAGAAAATGTAGTCGCTTTTTTATAGAAGTGCATTACTGGAAGTTAATTTCCGACTTGCTGCTGTCTGCTTCAATTTCACGTCAGCACACTCGTGCCAGTTGAACCTCTAGCGTACATTATAATAAATCTATGCAAAAAAACGCGTCACCTTGCCCCGAAAAACTGTTATTCTGCATAATTGCAAAAGAAAAAATGAATTATTTGCTGACCTGCAGCCGCGGTATGGCGGTTACAAGAACTACAACGTCACGTCGCATCACCGCAGCTGCTCTTGAAGAGTAAATAATTTTATTCAAACGAAAATGTTCTGGCAAGAGTGGCGCATTATGAATGAAGAAGTGGATCCTGGCAAACTCGCCAATTGTCACATTCGCCCGAAACGACACACGAAATCAGTGGAGGCGAGACGAACGTAGATGGCAATGGAACACTGATATTTACAACACACGCATCAAGAAAACGACTATGATTGCAAGAAGAATGAAATTAAGTGAAAGGTCAGAAATTTGAACTGAACATCGTCCCGAAGTCAAGTCCTAAATCCACGTCATCCCCCCCATTCGTGTACTCAGTCGTCGCTAACGACTGGCAGTCCATGTGACGTCGGCATCGGCAGCAATCTGGGCTGCAGGATAAAGTGTCCCAGCAGTGCTGGAGCAAGGCAGATTGACGGCCTGCCAAACTTTGATGCTCTCATTTCTCTTCTCCTTCTTCTTGTACTTTGCAGAATCCGATACTTCATCATTTCCAAATTTCTTTTCTACTCTCCTTCCACCGAAACCGTCACATGCGTCAGTGCACACTTTGGTGCATAAAATGACACTCTGGTCATTCTATGCACCAAAATGGCCAAAGGGTCATTACTCTAAATTGTAGCCTGGTATGCCGGCGCTCTTTTTGGTGTATGTCACTTTGTCCGGCATGGCTGCCAGTGTTAGTAGACCCTCCTGCCATTGGGTCCTGTCTCCTGTCTCGTTTGCAGTGGTGGTAGGAGAGAGAAGGATCAGCTTTGTGCTGCATGAAGCAGACGCCGAAGGAGAGTCAGAGAACAGCAGCAACAACACGGTCAACGTGCCAGAGGAACTCGTCCTTCCAGACGAAAAACGAGGTGGGGCTCCCTTCTTGTTGAACTGACACACAGGATGTTCCCGTAACAAAAACATACATTATATTTTTTTCACTGCAAAAAATGCACTGTGTGTCGTCGAGCGCTCGGTTTCCACCCAGTTGTAGCGCTGGTGGTCTGAACCAGATGCATAAGTTTCAAGATGAACCGTTGTTTTATTAAAAAGATTTAAAAGCCATTTCTGGAAATTTTCATGGCAAAACAGTGGCTGACAAAGCCCTCGAATACGTGGGGATGAATGATCGCCAACTCCCGGGAATGGGCTTCATTTTCCAAACGAAACTTTCAGAAAATCACTCATAATTATGTATAAGTTCGTGGTAAGTGCTGAAATTCTGAAACTTTTGAGCCCAGGTCCAGACAGCCGAGTATTTTATGATGCATAATTTATCCCTGTAATGAAAAAAAAAAAATTGGGGTGGGCTTTTGCAATTGAGAAACCTTGCTTGAAACATGTGAGACAATCTCTCGGATGATTTTTTAAATGTGTTTTAGTTGATTTTGTCTATAATAAAATTGTTCGCTCTGTACTAGGAAACCTTTGCAGCACTCGTACTTCTGCGGACCTTCTCAGGATGTCCGGATGTTTCGTTGACGTCCTGTACATGTGCATCGCATGTCTTTGGCTTTAGAGTCATTATTTCTTTCAAATAGGCTAGGGAGTTTGTAAAATTGTCACTGACATTTAGAAACATAATTTCTATGGTAGACGTCCTAGAAGTCTGTTTTTGTCTTTCCGCTCGTTTATTTTATCTGTCTTCAGGTAAGAAATAACTAGGGGCGTGCGAATATTCGAAATTTCGAATACGAATCGAATATTTTCCTTATTCGAAACGTATTCGATTCGAAAACTGCATATCCGTAAGTTCCCGAATATTCGGCTTTGGCCGAATATTCGGGAAAACGGCGAATATTCGCACAAAATATGAATATTCGAGCAAGTAACGAATAATCTGCTTGCCACGCATTCCCCTATGAATATGTTTATTCACTGAGAAAGGCGTACTATGCGTGCGTAATCGGTCTGCTCCGTTTCTATGTGTTCGATGGCAGAAAGACAGGATCAGTTTCGTTTCTTTTTCACCAAGCCCTTTGTTGTGTGGTGCTTTTATAATCAATATGTGATGTAATCGTGTGTTCTATAAATTGATACAATAAAATAAACTTCGGGAGTGAAATATAAATACAAAATAAATGTCGAGAGTTGTCTGTTTGAAAATTCAAAAAAAGAAAAGAAAAGCTGAAGTGCGAGCAGAACATTGAATCGCCATCGACAACAACTCCTGCCACTCCAGCGAAGTCAAAACTAGGGATATCGCGAACCTGCCCAGGTTAGAGTTCGATTAAGTTCGACTTTTTCAACCTTTCAAGGTGATGTTCGACAAAAGGTTCGACTGAAGTTCTACCTTGTGGGCATGCCCGAGAATTAAAAAAAAGAAAAGAAAAAACTAGTTGACTCATTTGGTGGAGGAAAAATGCAATATTTGTTGGGTTTATTGGCAACACTGGTTCACATTAATAACTAATGAAATCGTTGAAAGTGCATATTTTTGCTTTCATATGGTGTAAACATTGGTAGCCATTTTATAAAATATAAAATAAACTACTTTCTAAATATTTGTTTCCCAAAATTCGAAATATTCGTATAGCAGCCGGGAAAGCACTGTCCATATGTCAAACTTTTTCGAACTTTAGTGCAATTTTGCAGGTTTCCCGAGTGAAAGGGTCTTTCTACTGGCGGAAATGTTGTCATGGCGTGTGGAAAGCACTCACTTTCTGAACACGTTGAACAGTTAATTTTTCTACATGATAATTTGTAATGAGTGCATTAATAGAAGCATCTTTAGCCTGCTGCAGACCAGTAAAATGCAGTTGCATTGATTTATTTTAAAAAAGTCAATAAAACCTGCTGTTACCTCTTGTTTTTGCATTTTTTTTATTACAAGACACATACTGTAAACGACTAAATTTTCGCGAGGACTCCACTTTTCGCTGGATATCGCGCGATCGCCTACAAACGCGCAGAAATACGTCCTGCAGAACAATTCCGGCAATATGTGAACGCTACGGAAGCTACACTCGATTCGCGAAAATTAGAACCCGCGAATAATTTCAAAATTTCAGCTTTGGCCACATTCGCGAAAAATTTGAGCCCGCGAAAATTAAGTCAGTTTACAGTATTCGATATTCGATTCGATATTCGAAGCCCGTTTTCTTGTCTTATCTCAGTATTCGATTCGTATTCGGAAAATTTCAATATTCGCACACCCCTAGAAATAACAATAGTGTGAAGTATGAATTCACAGAGGCCTCGTGGTGGTTCTTTGTTTTCTCACACCATTAAAGAGGCTTCGAGCTATAGGAAGCGAGCCCGCCGGCCGCGTCGCGGCAGTCGCCTATTGTTCGCCGCCACCGTGTGGTAGCCGGCGCAGAATCACCGGGGAGCAATGGTGACGAACAGCACGGCGAACAGTGTTCCCGTCGTGATTACGGCGGGATTTAAGGCAGTTACGAATGCGGAAAGTTTCTTCGGCAGCACTGCCGCTGGCGCAGAATCATCGGGAAGTAATGGCGACAAACAGCACAGCAAACAGTGTCCCGTCGGGTTTTAAGGCAATTACGAGTCCGGAAAGCTTTTTCGGTAGCCGGTGCAGGATCATCGGGGGAAGCAATGGCGACGAGCAGCACAATGAATAGTGTTCCCGTGGTGATTACGACGTGGTTTAAGGCGGTTACGGATCCAGAAAGCTTCTTCCGTGGTGCCAATATGACGAAGCGAAAACTCCTTCATGAACCTGGCCGCGTGTACGACATGAAAGAGATTCGTTTCGACGGACAAGTGGATGTCACGGCGGGCCGTACCCCGCAAACGAAATCGAGCGCGCCTGCAAAAAAACTTTGAGCTTCGCGTAATTAGATAAGAGAGCTTTCTTAGTTGGAATTAAGTTGACTGCGCTAATTATGTACGTTTATTACTTCTGAATCAGCTTGACAATAACTGGGCGATTGTTTTCGCGCCGTTCCGCGTGATGGAAACATCAAAGTGTGGGGTTGAGTGTGCGACCGCATTCCGGTTCTCGATTCCAGTGAAGTGTTTGCTGCATACTTTAGAGTTTGCCGTCGATGTCCATGCTGTTCCATCGTCGCTAGAATAGAAAAAAAGTTAATTGTATTATTCGTCAGCAGCTTAAAGCAAAACGCGAAGGTAAGAAACGCCACTTGCCTGCATCGACACACAACAGGTCCCAGGTCGCGCGGCACTCCGCCCTCGTATGGCTTCGAAGGGAAGCCGTGCAACTTCGTGCTGTGCGCGCTCTTGCACGTACTGTTGCAGGCGACCACGCAGCAATTGTTGTGGCTCTCTTGGTACAAAATAGCCATCTTAGAAATTACAGCAATAACCCGTTACAATACACAACCAACGCAGCGACTGGCGGAAGCTCCCCGATGTAACGGAGCCGTTTGGCGCTAGGGGCGCCCTGGTCGGGGCTTGAATTAGGTCTGCTGGGTTCCTATTCGTGGGAGACTCTAAACAATCGAATGCCTTATTTATTTATTCATGCCCAAAGCACCCCCAAAGAGCATTTTTGCAGGACTGTGGTAAAAGTGTGTAATCATTTTGAAAGAAAAGAAAATACATTCTGCATGTGTACACAAAAACGCACATGTTTGTGCACAAATATACAACCATTAAACTCGACTATTAAGAAAAGGCAGTTCATAACGTAGGAATGAAAGCATTAATCACGTTCCTTTATAAAATATTAAGAAATGAGTAATTTGGCACCATTTAGACAGTATTACTGTGCTATGGTCAATTTCATTCTTCAACTGCAAATTGAAAAAAAATGAGCAGTCCTGCGTGAATCCACATTGCAGTCACAGCGACAGCTGTGACAGCTTATCGGACCCTATTGTATACTCATGTATGTTGCACCTTACGTGGTGAAACCATCGCCAACGTTTGCCCGGAAAGTGGCGGACAAAAACGCGGGAGTCCGCTACAAACTTTATGTCACGGGAACGGATATCGCAGATTGCGGACGCACCAGATTCGCATTTCACAGTGCAACATACACGCGGGAACAACTCGCGTGTTACGGGAGCCAATATCGCGCGTGCAGATTGCGGTCAAGAAAGTGGGAACCCGCTATGAACTCGCTTGTCGGACGTGCCAGTACAGCTAATCGTGCGATTGATGCGATTCCCGTTGGACATTAGCGTGACGTCCGATGGGAATCGGGGGTGGGCGATGTATTGGAATTTTCACGTTTACAGATATTTAGCCAGAAAAACGGGATGGGCAATCTCTCGGGGCGGGCATGTCTTTCGGTACTTTTACGGTAGATAGAAGATGTCACGTGGCTAGTCACATGATATCATGACCTCAAGTGATGATTCATACAGAATTTCCCTAGACTTGAGTTATATAGAATTTCTTTAGAATGTTATGTCTATAAATTGTTTCTTTAGAATTTCCTAGAAATTCTATTATATAATCTATAGAGTTTTCATATAAATTCTATACAGTCGCCGACCGATTATTCGGACTTCGCGGGGCCGAAAAAACGTCCGAATAATAGAGCAGTCCGAAATATCGGCAGATTGAAAACTTGCCTTTATTACTTCCAAGTGGGCTTAAAAAGCCGTAAATGGTGCCTTGTTTCAGGTTACACCTCCGTTTCCGTTCGGCAACTTTCTGTTAGCTTGAGAATCGCTCAGCCTTCTTTTCTAGCGTTAGATGGGGCCATGACGCCCAAGCGAGCGTTGTCCGAACAAGATGAGAGGCGCAAGCGCAAATCCACGAGCGCAAAATGGCGACTGGCGACGCGAAGGAACGGAAAAACAAAGCAAAAGCGATAATGATGATGATGATGACTTGCAGCTAAATGGAAAAAAGGGAAAAAGGGCTAGCATAGCGTCACCTAGCGGTAAAACTCAAGAATACTCAAGTAGCGCTGCCATCCCAAGCCAATCCATTTGCAGCCAACAACATAGAATCCAAAATGGCCGCTCTCGGTGGTTGTTTTCGGGGTTTCCGCCGATCGCTCGCGACGATTTTGTCCGAATAATCGAACTTTCGGACTTCAAGCTGTCCGAAACATTGGTCGTGAATATACACTATTTCTATGGGGTAAGTCACAGTTCCGCCTTTAGGTCCGAAATATCGAACAAGTCCGAATTATCCGAGTCCGAAAAATCGGTCGGCGACTTAGTCACCTTTACTGTTCATAAACATAAGCCGTCTCTTGCCCCCCAGAGACTTCGATCGCTCCATTTCTGCAGGCTTTCCAAGCCTGATGGTGTCAAAATTTCTGGGACGATAAAGTTCTACAGAAATCGTGAAGTTGGGGATCTAGCGAGGTCCATCTGCTGCGCTATAAGACACATAAGAGTGGATAGATTGTTTTATGGGCGTATTAAAAAATCTCCAACAAATCTCTCACTAACCGGTCCTTTAGTTAATCACCTGGTCATAAAATATCTCATGAACATTGCAAGAAGTGGCGTTATGGTGGGGATTGTTTGTCCTCTCGTATGACCGAAAGTTCACAGGAATGTCAATCGACAACAGCGCCTCCTTCCGGCGCTTTTAATAAAAGGGGTTTATAGAGTGCTTATAGAAATTCTCATGGAGCTTAACACTTTGAAGCAACCTGAGGCAGGAAATACGAAAGTTGACACCAAGAGAAGAGAAGGAGGACCTCTCAAACAGACGTTCTCCTCTCTCTTTCTTTTGGTGTCAACTTTCGTGTTTCCTCAGTCTCAAGTTGCTTCAAACTGTTCAGTGTACACCAGCTCACTTGCGCCCTTACGCTCTGTTTATGGAGCTTCTGCAGAAATTTTATGTCGCGCTACGCCATGACGTTGCAGCATGACGTCACCACGTCGTCCCGTGACACTGCGACGGACACCGAACATCGTTTCGAGGGGGTGGTGGAAGGAAAGAGCCCATAACATCTATCGCCATAAAAAGGAGTACTACTCTAGAAATGAACGAATGAATCAAAGAATGTCCCCTGACGGAAGCCACGTTGCTGCAGGCCGGCGCATTGCCCAGGGGCGCCCCCACCTGCTGCGCAGGGCGGGGGCTCCTGTGCGGGCCACAACTCGAGCTTCAAGCGCTGCAGCCTCAAGCTGAAGAAGCCCGGCGACCGCAAGTCCCGGGCACGTTCCTCGACGTTCGCCGAAGACGAGGAGGAAGGAGGTTTGTGCCCCGAGCCCATGACACTCTCTCCCGTGGCCGTCCGTGTGGGGTCGGCTAGAGCCGCTTAAGCATGAACACTGATCTCGGAGCTTGTTTGCTTACTTTGTTACCAAGCCCAATGAAACTGCACAAGCCTGTTCAGATGTTTGTGCTGATTTCAAATATCTGGTAATTTTTAGGGGCTGAGCTCTTTAGGGGCTAGCCATGTCCGTCCGGCGTCCGGTGCTCCTGCTCCTGCTCGTAAGCTCACGTGCTCGTGTAGAGCAAAAAAAAAAATTATGTAAAAAATTGATGAAAAAAATTTATGTTTGCGCAGTCGACAGGATTCGAACTTGCGCAGGGAGACTCTAATGGATATCTAGTCCATCGCCTTAACCACTTGGCCACGACTGTGGGACGAGTAGGGGCTCTGAGATGTGGTAGTAACTCAAGAGCTGGGGATGTCATGAATGAAACGTTGCATGTAGCCGCTCAACATCTATACAGGAGAGGGCGCTACGATCAAATGTGTATATAATCGCGTTAAACTTTGCATACATTGGCTCAACGTTTATAGACGAGAGGGCACTGCGGTCAAATGCTCAAATGCGTATATAACCACGTTCCATACACACATTCTCTTTCTGGCATGGATGAAAACGAACGAAAGGCTCGGCATGCTGTGGCTCAGCATCTACGCAGACAAGCACCACCAGAGCTTCGCCCCAATCAACATCACTCACCACGTGGAGATGCGGTCAATTTTTAAAATCATGTCAGTCCTCAGGATAATTAGGTATAACTTGCCTGCCTTTGTTCGCAAACACAATAGGGAAAAAGCTATTTAAGAAAACCATGTTCTAACATATGGCTATAATAAGTTACAAGCTGAAGAAGGTAGGGCGAGGGGAAAGAAAGCTGGGGAGGAAGGAGTGGACGAAACACTGGAGAGGAGAGGGGAAACCTCCTCTCTGCAGCATTCTGTCTGCTTCCTCCTATCTGGCCTTCCTTTCCTTGCCCTACCTTTTTGAGCTGCAACGGACTATATATACTACTGAAGTATTAAGAACTCAATTTCGGAAGTACTCTATATATTGAACCATTATTAGTGACTTTACAGACTCACTGAAGTTCAGTGTTCAATGTGTGGCTACCAATGAAACAATAGGTCATTCAAAAATTTTTTTTATGCCTATATCGAATAATAAGCTTTCAACATAGTATGGTTCACACAGTTAGCTACATATTACGGAAGAAGTTATATTCATATCTGCCCTAGATGCTGAGATATCCTTCCTGAACGTTTGCAAAAGTCCACAGTTTGTGTTTTGCAAAAACGCTGTTTTAGCATCAACTTCAGCGCAATATCAGTCAGCTTAGATATTATAAATTGATATTATGGCTCAAATATTTATCCACAAATTAAGAAACTTGGCAGATCAGAAGAAAAATAGTTGTAGATTTCAAAATCGCTATAATTCCTGAAAAACAATTTTAAGGAATTCTTTGGCACCGAAGAATCGCGGCTTCCCTTCAGCAAGTTACGCCTACAGAATGACGCCCCACCCTGTGACAGAGACGCTTTTTCCCTTCAGAAATATTGAAGAAGTCCGCGACAGAATCGAAACAATGTCGTCTGGACTTCCTGACAGCATATCTAAAGCTCAGGAAGTTGTATTTTTTAATCAAAACTGTCACCATCTGCACCTCCTGCTCTGCACGAGGCAACAAAACGGGGCAGGTAAGGATGTGAGCAGAGTGTGGCAAATCGTAAGCACCTGGCATCAGTGTTCGTGCCTCAGAGAGGAAGAACGAGAAAGAGAGCGACAGAAAACCAGGAAAAGAAAGCAGACGACAGGTCGGGTGTGTGTGTTTTGCCAAAACGAGCTGAACTTGTTAGAGTGCTCATCAACCTCATTTATTGTCATACAATGTACGACGCTGGCGGCTTTTTGCAAAATAAATCTAGGAAACCACTACCATAGATACAGACCTCGCAAGTGATGTTTTCCTTCTTTGTGTATACCAAAGCGTAGCCAGCAACACGGTCCCATGGGGGCCACTGACGTCCGCGTCTATGCCCCGCCGTTCCGAAGTGGCCAAAATGCATGGGACTTTTCTCTCCAGATTGTTATATTAACTCTACACGATACATCCTGGGGAACAGAGCATGGATACTTTAAGCTCATTGAGTGGTATCAGCCATGTTCAGGGACGGGTGTCCACAGGGCTGAGGAGGACGGAGAGCATCAAGTCCCGGCGCAAGGTGAGCGCGGTCTCTGACCGGAGCGACACGAGCGAGCGGGCGGACGTGAGTGGGGAGGAGAGCCCGGGAGTGCTCAGCGACGAGCCAGCACCAGAGAGCCCCGTGGACCTGCTCGCAGCAGACGGAGAGGACGCCGCCGCCATCGCCGCCAGGATGCCCTGGCTCAAGGCGAGTGCCCCCTCTGTTCGTTGCGGGGGAGGCCCCGGAAACGTCGACCCACGAACGGCCCTGTTGTAAAGTGACTGCGTCCTATGTACGTTTAGACGGCGGGAAGTTAGCCTGGTGTCTCCACCGTAAACGAGAAATTTAGCCAGTGTGGTACGACCGCTAGCTCGGGCTCTTTAACGTGCACAATGCAGTAGTGGAACACGACCACACATGCTGGTACGTTGCTCATCCAGATCGAAACAGTCGGGGGTGGGGACCGAACCCAGGATCCCTGGGTTCGGCTACCTGATGGTCCATTGTGATAGATGTACATGTTCTCCGCTATTTGATGACATTAAGATTTTAGCATGGCACAGAAGCAAGTCTGCCAGGGAAATTGACGAGGTCTTTTTTATTGCTAGCTGCGATGCAGGCATGTGTGTAAGCGCTCCGTCCATAGCCCTAGCGAGTGACAAGGTTGATTCAATGATTTTATCACGAAGTCAGGCAAGTACGTGTAGGCGTGTGCCGGCATGATGGGGGAGGGGTGTGTTATTGGGTTGATTGTTTTTTGCCTATCCTGTTCAACGCTGTGTCTGTGTTCTCCTTCCACTGGTCCTCCGTCTTTTCGCTCCGTTTTAATACCATTTCAACATGACCAACCAGCTAGCTTAACTACACACCTTGTTGTAGTTGTCCTGGGTTCTGCAGCGTGAGTTTTTGTTTCATGCTTCAAGCTGCAGTGTGTTAAAGGTCGACCAACAAGCAGAAAGGAGTAAACTCTTCCTCAATTCCGCCTTTTCATTCGAGAAAGAGGGAACCCCCTCCCCCCCTTTCTGTGGGAAGTTGCTCAAAGACCCACTGTAGCATGCTCTGTGATGAATATTTATTTATAAGACACCTTATTTTACGGGTAAAAAGTTAATCGACACCTGCTTGCCTCCAAACTATGATATATATTTCTCATATTCTTATTTTTGAGATGCGGTATTATGCAGTGGCACCTCAACGTCACGCCTTAGGACTCTTTGGAGCGGTCTTACTCTGTCTTTGTTTGTTTGGAACTGTAGCTTTCTCATTTTCACAGTGGCCTTTTCACAGTCATCAAACACCCGAGTTCATTAGTAATTTCTAGATCTCAGTGTTCGCCTGGAAACACGAGGCTGAATGACATAAGATTTGTCATTCTGTAACAGTGAAGGAGCATACCAAAACAGAAGTCACCTAAACAAAACAAAAATTGAGCAGTCCCACGTTAATCCACAGTAAAGTCACAGTGATAGCTGCGGCACGTCACAGCGAAGTCATTGGGCATCGGCGTCGTGTTCATGCAGTGTTGGGCGCATGGAATAAAGTGTTTGGAACAAAATAGACATCTGACCTTTTGGTTCCAAATGCTTCTGTTTCTTTTTGGTTCTGAAGTGCGTGAAAGCTTGTGTCCTGGCATGAGCACTTGGCATCGACAGTGCTACAACAACATTTAATTATCGGCAATTTTTAAATTTTTTTTCTGGGTAGTACAAAAATCCCAAGTATAAAGCAGGTTGTTAACACTGTGGCGTAGCTTTCTGGTAATGCGTCCGCTTTGCATAAAGTGGACCCAGATTCGATTTCTGTGGGCGGCAGGCAATTTTTTTTTAAGGATTTGGCAACATCAACAGCAGACACCCTATGCCCTACTATGACCGAACAACTACAACTACAACATTGACTACAACTCAACAACAGACGTCATTTCCAGTGGTGGAAAGAGCCGATAACAGCTATTGCTCTAAAAAATATTATGCCATCAAAAAGTGATGCCACAAGATGAAACATTGTTTTTATTGCTTGCCCTTACACGCCGCTACAAGTAAAATAAAATGACAGCCCAGATGGGAGGGCAGGGAGCAAACCGAAACTGCATGCACCCCAGTATACTTGGGGATGCCACTCAAAGGATTAGTACACCTACTATGGGAGTTCAGCGGAACCAGCGTTTGTGATCGAGACTGTCAGGAGAATGCGTCAACCGTGAACATGTCAAAGAGATTCTGGTGTAATATCAAAAGGCACAACAGGGTAGGATTGCACAAAAGAGGCATTTGCCTCAAATTTTGTTCTCTGTATACACCATTTCTTCAAAACCTTGCAGATGGCAAAAGTTAGTCTCAGTGCGCTGTTCAGAGCTTTAGAGCAAGGCATAGAGCAGCATACCGTCGGATGTGCTCCTCTCTCGGGGAGTCTCCCAAATTCTTCGCTTCGTTGTTCCGATTGACTCACGAACATGGCTAGTCCTTTTCTAAATTATGCTTATATGGATGAGATAGTTTGTTTTGGTGTCTGTGATACTTAAAATTGCTTGGGGCACTGCTTTCTATAGTCAAGAGTGTTTTTTCACCTGTATACTAAAGTAAAAACGAAGGAAATTGGATGTTATGAATGTTCATACGACGAGAGGCCGATCCACCTTTGAGGCTTGGTGACACTGGTTCAATGCTGTAGAGGTGCGACTTATCCAATGTAGTATGACAGCTTTCCTGAGGTCTTTAACCCCTTAACCGTTTTGGACGAGCTTAGCTTGTCAACGTGGGGCCGTCACCAAAACTGTTCTGGACGACTATAGCTCATCTACTTTCACCAGTTCACGCACTCAACCGTTTTGGATGAACCAGGCTCGCTCATGGCTTAGTTTGAGGCTCTGCCTTAAACTAAGCCATGGCAGCACTGAACTAAGCCAAATGGCAGCGCTGAAGATTTTAAAAAAATTTTCTCCCATTTCGTTTGTGGCTAGAAACTTGATTTTGTTGGCAACAAATTTAATTTTGAAGACAACAATTAAGCAGGTAAGGATCAGAAATTCCCCAAATCAAGAACGGTTAAAGGGTTCATATGCGTCACCTTAGTAGGGATGTCGCGAACGCATGCCGGTATGACGCCCTTCCATGCGGAAACTGGATAAACGGCAACACAATTCAAACGCCCTTGGTTCCGCAGCACGAGCGTTCACAGGTTTGCATCTGGGTGTTATTGACTGCGTTAGCGACCCCTTGTGGCCACCGATGGTTGGGAAACAGCTTGAACATTAAACGGTTAAACAAAGAGACAGGACAAAGCTGACTCTCAACTTTCTTTCTTTAGTATTTCATCTTCCTCATTCCTCGATCTAGTCGTCCCTCATTCGCACTACACGAGGAAGATGAAATACTAAAGAATAGTTGTTATACAGTGGAATCTCGTTAATTTGAACCCGAGAGGGACCAGAACTTTGTTTGAATAATGCAAAGTTTGAATTACCGGGAGTTTCCTTCCTAGAAACACATAGGATGGGACCTGCATGTTAGTTTGTTAAGCAATTTGAATTAACGAGATTCCACTGTAGTAAGCTTTGTCTTGTCCCGTCTCTTTGCGTAATCATTTCAAGCTGTTTTCCAACCATCAGTGACCATGTACCAACTAGCTCAACTCAGACTAGTAACTCAGTCCCTTGAGGCCACTCATGACGAGAGGGTACACTAGCATCACCTGTCAGGTAGCCCTGAAACATTTCCAGATCTGCACATATGTTTACGCATATTTTCTTCACCGTGTGCTTTAAATAATTTTGACAATGTTATAAGCGACCATTTTTCGTAGGTGGATCTTAACTTGCAAATACCTACTGTAAAACCTTCGGTCTAGTAATATGCAAATCGGAAGGGTTCCAGAGCTACCGGACAGATTGTGTCGGTGCGCTTCTCTGTCCTGAGCTGTCACAAACGGCTGCAACAGTGTCGACGACACTCGAACGCAATTGCGAGAACCGGCCTTCGGAGTTTTCTCGGCCATCCAAAGTATTTACGGTTGCCGGTGTTGGAGTCTCGTAAATATTGGTTCCTGCAACTTTGTCACGGTTTTCTCATGCCGTCGTTGCAGGTCATAGTCCAACTGTGTGGTACCCTGAACTTCACCTGCACGCACCAACAGTTTTGCCACTTTACGTGTTACCGGCGACAGATGAGAGCTTGCAACCGCCTCGCAAAGAGCGTGCGAAAGGTACGCCTGCGCAGCCTCACAAGCTGGCGCTTTTTGGGTCGGGCGGCCGAAGGTTTTTCGCCGATCCCGTCTGTGGCATTTCCTTTTTCCAGGTTTACGGAGACGACTTTGGACTCATCCAAGACATTGGGAAGCAGCAGGAAGACAAGGAGGGTGGAAAGAAGGACAAGAAATTCAAGAAGGTGAGAGGGGTGTCTGCATTGAGCTTTAGAGCGATTCCTCCACCTCGAGCCGCCATTTCCCTATTGTCTCGTGGACGCCGCCATTTTGTTGCCTATTGCAGAACAGGTGCAATTGGCGATAAGTTATGATTAGAAAATGCGACTAGCTTTACATATGGTGTGAGAAATGTCAGGCGATTATGACTTGCTCTGTCGCGAACTGTTTGAACGCTTCTGGAAGACGGAAAAGCGTTCCCTGCGATTTCGGACAGAGCTTCGCGTTAACTGGCAACAATGGTTTTAAGCAACAAGATGGCTGAAGTGTCGGTACTTTGAAGAGCAGCTTATTTATAGTGTTTCTACGTCCAGCTTTTTTAAGAACCACATGTGGGCACACCGACGCTAATTCGACCCTTGCTTCCGACTCATCATACTTTGAGCAGCCGATAGTTGACAAATAGTGCTCGAACGACCATGTTGGGGTTCCGTCAGTTTTCTCTCAATCTCAAAGGATGTCGATGCATACACGCACCTATATCGACAGCCTTGAGAAAATGCACGCTCATGTTGAGAATGTTGTTAAAAAAATATTGAGGTACACCTAAGCACATTCTTATGAGTTGTGAATGCGAAATCATGTACATCAATCTTGCTGTAAATGGTTGAGCGTGTTGGTTTCTAATTTACGATAAGAAAAGAGGGACATTGAAGATGAACAGACAAGACAGGCTTTCGACTATTGCTGTTGGTGCACTGACTGGCGCTGCGTTGTCCGGCGAATGGGTGCCTGATCGACGCCGCTAGCCAATAGGATCGCAGCGATGTAAAAGGTGCCGTTGGCGGTAGGCGCGCGTAGCCAGTGGGATCGAAATGGTGAAAGAGCCGTTTGATCTCTCGCCTAGAAACAGTTAATGCTTTTGCATGAATAAATAATCGCTATTCTAAAGGAGAAAAGAGACGCGCGGTCTTCTATGGAAACAGTACACAAGGCACAGAACGCCAGCATCACAACTCCGGGAACGAGACACGCTTGAACGGAGAACTCGAATGAGCTGTGTCATGGCTTCCTGGTGAACGACCCCATCCAAAAAACGCATCGAAGAGAGAAAAAAAAATTAAAAGAAAGAAAAAGAAGAGCGCGTTCATTCGGCAGCTATGCTGAAAGCCCGGAGCTCGCTCGTTGAGCGCATGCTAGGAGTAGAGTGCGTCACTGGCATTGCTCTATGTTTGATCACATGGTGTGACTCATGGGAGCGATTCGTATCTACTCGAGCGAGACCTTCAATGTTTAATTAGTGAGGAGACGAGCTCTGCGTCAGCGTTCGGCCGGCACTTGGGGTTTTCGTTTCATCGCTGGAGCGAGAACCTGAAATGGTTAAGGGCCATGGCCATATAACACATTTTGTGCTTGAAGCCTGGATTTTCCCCTTTTCGCTGCCTCGAGTGCGCTACGGTAAGCATGCTTCGCACCACTCTGGACATTGGCGTTCGTTCCTCTCGCAAAGAATGCGACACCAACCTTTTCACTTTGTTTGTGAGATTGAGGACCTAATTTATCTTCGCAATGAGACATTCTGGCTTGAACGTGGATGATAAAGAGGCAGAGCTCAATAGACCCTTTGTCGAATTTTGCACCATTAAGTACACTTAGCAGAGCACGTCAGATAAACTATAGTTCATGCAGACAGGATAAACCACTGAAATGGATGAAGGACAGACATTCACAGTTCTTTCAACGAGCAACGACACATTTATATTGATGCCCATCGCACTGCAAACACCACTTCGGTCACAAAGGAATTGAAGGAAAACAAGAGAAGTACTAGAAAAAGATAATGAAAAAGATAGCTGAACTTTAACTCCTTGAAGAAGAAGAAAAAAAAATTAAAGTAGGCTTTTCTGCTACAACACCTGCTTCAAAAGGCTTTGGGCATTTCCACTAATAAGCATTTCAAGTAGCCTATTTTTCTGCATCCGGCGTATAGTCCGCAGGGCAAAGTTCGACCGAAAAATAAAGTATTTTTCTTAGACAAGTCCAGACCAGGTGCATAGCTTGCACGTAAAATTCTCATATGCGGCGCACTTTGAAAAATGGCTACATTTTTAATTCATTCACAAAAACGCTCGTATCATACAGAATTCATCACTAACATAACCTGTCATTCGCAAAAATTCACTACGTCTCATGATAATGAACGACCTTGAAAAACAAATCGTCGCATAGTCTGCATCGGATAAAATTTAACTTATAAATGTGCGTAGTCTGGAAAACATGGCACTCGCATTGTTCCGGTGCCTCGCAGATCATCACGGGCCCCAGCTCGCCGCTGCGGCGCAAGGCGAGCCTGGCCCACAACCTGGAGAAGCTGGAACGTGCCCTGGACGGAGCTCGGTCCCTACACAGCAGCGCCACCTGCCTGGTGCACGACGTGGAAGGAGGGCTGACTGCCGGGGGAGGGCGGAGGGTAGGCGGAGCCCAGAAAGAGGCCCCGCCCCCTGGCCAGGGACGACAACCCCACCCTCAAGTACCTCAGGACTCAGGCAAGGCATCCGACAATAAACTACGCTTAGGTTTTATTCGCTGGCTCCTGTTGAAACCATTTAGAAATGGGCTGGGGCTCTTGTTTCACTAGAATAAATGGGCATTTTCGTGGAAGAGGGATTTGTTATGAAGACACCCGAATGTATTTGGGCAGCTTCTACCGATTTCGTCTTTGTTCCTTGTTTTCATTAAGAGACGAGGTACAAATGGGCTTCTTTGCTCTACTTTTTCAGGTGATGGGCCTGTTCCACAGCCCCCTATCGACGCTCATCAAGGGCATCGTGGTGGCTTCAGAAGAGACCCTGGTCGAAGCCATGCCAATCGCCTGGGAACTCCTGCTCGAGAGCGATCAGCAGCTGGCTGCAGTTTCAGGTCTGCTCTGGGTTTCTGATAGATAGGTTGGCCGCTCATTGCACATGCTTATCGGCGGCAATCGAAAATTGGCATGATTTCGTTGTGTTTGGTGTTAGCGACGAGAACATCAGGGACCGCGATGTGAACTCATAACGCTCTTTATTTGTTATTCATGACTAAATTGGCTCAGCTTTTTTTGTTTTGTTTTTTTGTCTTGTCTTGTTAGTGCTTTGTTAAAAGTCAGTTTCAAAGCATGATAAATGTTCTGCAAGGATCCACGGAAGGCTTATGGAGATGCTGACATTTTTTAAGCCTGCAAAGACTTCATTTTTGTTTCATAATAAAGACATCTTGCGAAATTTAAATTTTATTCAATCTGAAAACGCCTTACTGACTTGCATTTCTGCCCTCATATAATTTATGGACCCCAAACTTTAGACTGAAATTAAAAAAAAAATTTTCTTGCATTTAAAATATTTTGTTGTACACTCGCGCGACGCCTCTTGGTATTGATTAGTGGCATACAGTGACCTTAACAGGAGAGCATTGCAGGGCCCACTAGGTGACAGATGATGGTGCTGTGATGGAACCCCGATTATACCTTCCCAGTTTCTGTGACATCCCACATTTTACTAAAAATTACACCATCTTCCCGAGGGGAACCATGGGGTGATGCGGAGCATCGTGTTGGTTCCGAGGAAAGAGTCAGTTGCGTGCTGACGTCGAGAGATGGCGCCACCGACTGCCCTAGCGTTACCTCCTACGCGAGCCTTCGTCGCGGCTTGCGGCAGAGAAACTTGAACGCTCGGCGCTCGCCTTTTATTTTTTTTTCACACTTGAAGGAGAGGAGACTAGAGGAGAGATGCTGCTGCGTGCGCGCGCGGTGTGAGTAGAAGCGCAACGAACGCGCAGTGCATGCAGCTGGTAGAGAGAGAGAGCGGAGAGAGTAACGCGCAGCTGTTGGAGAGAGGAAGGAGGAGAGTTGGCAGCGTGGTGCGAGTGCGGACTACAAGGCCGCTGGGACACAGACCCAGCAAGAGATGCTCCGCATCTAAAATTTGTGTGAACCCGGCAAGCTCTCCGCGGGAAGTGAAGAATTAAAACGAATTATTTCATGGGCATTTATTAAGCATGAGCGAATAGAGGATTTTGGGTCCGAATTGAATTCGAAGCGAATAGTGATTTTGGCCGAATCATTTCGAATCGAATAGTTCTAATAGTACAAGCAACAAATACCACAAGATATATTTAAACTATAGTTTTATATTTGCCCTGTTTTGGTAATAGTACTGTAATTGTTAATTTCAAGTGTATTGAGTTCGGGAGAACGAAGTGGTCGGAAGCTTGAACCACCTGAAGAGAAGTGAGCAAAAGCAAAGAAGGCAATGTCTGCACGCTGAAGCCTACACAGCCCTGCTTGTTTGTCTGAGTTCAGTCATTGCACAAAGCGCTCCAAAAACTTTTTGACCCTGACTCGCGATGTCTTGTATCGATGCGCTCAGGTTCTTTTTTCTGTGTGTTTAGTTTGTACCCGTCCCGCCGCCTGGCAAGCACGCTACTGCTGGACCTTTTTTGTTGTTTGCTGGAGTTACATTTTGCATACAATTTTGAGAACCAGTTGGCGACGGAGCAGAGTGGCATGGTTTCTGCTTTCGACCGCACAGCCGTCTCCGCCGCTTGATGAAGCACGTGCAAGGCAAGCCTGCCGAAGCGTTCCCTCACGTGTATGCGAACATGATTGCAACGACAGAGGTCAGCTACAAGCCGTACGCTTGCAATCCATTTCTTTACGTTTACTTACTTTGAAGCATGTGCAACTGCAAGCTGCCGAAGTTGTCTCTCACGCTGTATGCGAATATGATTGCACGACAGAGGCACCAGCCGTGACGCTTGCAATCCATTTCTTTACGTTTGCTTACTTTTGACGAAAATCTGACACGCCGGGAAGCACTAAAGTGGTGGCAAGCGGTTTTTCGGAAGTGCTCGGCAACGCCTACGGGCACTATACTTGTGGATGTCTCAATGTCTCTTTGGAGACATTGAAAGTGGACATTCATTACTTACCAAAGGCAAAGCGAGGCTTGCAGCAGCTTTGCAGAAAGTTTCTGAAAAACAAAAAGAAAAGCACCCGCTAGTCGTAAGGCACTCTTGTGTACAATTTCGCATTGCACTGCAGTAGTTACGTGTTTCATCAGTTGGAGAGTGCTTCACTTTATTATATAACTAGTCAACCTAATGCTGTGATATTTACTACTAAGCAGCTTATTTTGAAATAAATTTTAATATGTGCAGTTTGGTACTTATTTATTTATAGTGGGTAAACATACATATGTATCATTTAACTGAAGCATTGCAAAATGTGTCATGTCATTGGCATTTCAGTTAACATGTTGAAAGACTCCCAGGTGGTCTAACTTGACCATAATTTGTTTATTGCGGTGAGCAAAGTGTCCTTGTTTGTCCAGCACTTGAAACAAATATTTTTATTTTTCTAAGAATATCTGCTCCAAAAGCCTCTTTTGTTGCTCCAGAACACGGTTTTGGCTGCTCCAAAAGCCACGTTTGCTGCTCCAGAACACTGTTTTGGCTGCTCCAAAGGCCACTTTTGCTGCTCCAAAACACTGTTTTGGCTGCTCCCAAAAGGTGCTCCAAAACGGCTTAGGCCAATCGCATCACTGTTTTTGCAGCACGAGTTTTTTTGTATGTGGTCAAGTAGATTTCCAGTCAAAGAAAATGCCCAGACTGCTTGTGTATCTTGCATTGCAGCTGTTACCTTCATTCTGGCTGCTGTCAAGGCACCCGAACACGCCTCCGAACTCGTGAGCAGGGAATTGAAGAGCGAGGACACGACGCAGAGGGTCAACGCCCTACTCAGGTTAGTGTGGTCCATGCTCTGCCTTTGCTTGGCAAGCTGCTAAGCCTACACTGCCTCGTCTCCACATTGACAAAGCAAATTCACCTTTTTTACAGCGGAGCTGTTAGGGGCTAGTTTCCCTAGTTTTGTGTCCGTGGACATCCGTGGACAAATAAATCTCGACACAAAACTCTGGAGAGCTACTGCCATCTATGAGCTGACGGCGGCAACCAGACAACCGGCTGGCCGGTTGTCTGTTTGCCGCCGTTAGCTCAGAGGTGGCGGTAACCTTTCCAGCCTTTCCACTCTGGCTTTGGAAAGGCTGAATTTCTCTAGGCATCGTCCTTGAGGTCGTCCTAGTCGTCGTCCTCCGAGGTTGTCACTGAGGTCGTCCTAGAAGTCATCCTTGAGGTCATCCTAGGTGTCGTCCTTGAGGTCGTCCTTGACGTCGTCCCTGAGGTCGTCCTAGGCGTCGTCCTCTAGGCGTCGTCCTTGAGGTCGTCCGAGAAGTCATCCTTGAGGTCGTCCAACCATAATACAGCTCCGCTGGTCTTCCTTCTTTACCAGAGTGGAAAGGCTGAAAGTTTTTTTCTTTAAAGAAGTGATCAAACACACTATCGGCATTCTCTTTTTTATCAAATTATTTCTTAGTTACCTGCGGTGCCCCACAAGGCATCCCGGTGAAAGCAGTCCCACTCAATGAAAAATCAAGCATGCAAAGTGGAAACATATTTAATGTCTGGGGGCAAACCATTTCATCAAGCACGCCATTTTAACGAACAATGCTGCTAAAACCAAAGAAGTGGTTATCTCTAAGGTTAACATTTCGCAATGCCACAAAACAGACCTCAGCAGGCACCACATATCTGTTCCCTAGGTGAAAATCACTCCGAGCTAGACTGTTTAAGTCCAGCTGGATTCAGTGACTCAGCTAATCCAGCTGGAATCCAGATGGACTCGTTTCCAGTCCCACCAGCTGGAAGTGGACTGATTATCGCCTGGGTCCCTAGTTACTCCGAGCAGTGTTACAGTGGAGTTAGAACCTAAGTTTACATAATGCTGTCGTCGGAAGGTACGCAACCTATAAAATCAACAATGTAAAAAGAGAAAACGTTACTGTCAAAACACTGGGGTACTGCAAAATCATTAACAGCATCGCTAGAAACAAAAAAAAAAAAAAGAGGTGCAGAAGTAGCGTGAGTCTGCTGTGGCCAGTGCAGCTATCATCTCAGTGTACTGTTCATCATTCTCATTACGAGTGTGTTGAGAGTAGAAATAATTTTTTTTAAAACTATCGCAGCCGACTCTATAATTCAAGGCACGCAGAATCTGCGAAAACCTTTAGAATAAAAAAAGTGTTTCTGCGACCGGTGCTTTTATTTCAGGATTTTGGGGTGGCCATATGCTTCCACGATTTTCTGGTTATCGCAAAACGTGGTATAGGTGGGTGTTGGACAGCACAGTTGTAGCTGAAAAAACATGTTCTTTGACCTGGCAGGTTTCAAGCCCTGTGGAAGTTTCGTTATCAGTGCTGGCTGAGGATGGAAGAGGCGGCACATTTGGTCTTCAAGGCAAGTCCCTTCGTCGGCCACTGGCTCGAGCACTTTCCAGTGGCACGCTTCGGTATCATCTTCAGAGTGGGACCTCGTGGTAGCCTTGAGCTTGGTCGGCACATTGCATTTGACCGCTGATCGCCCGCGCTTCCACCCTCGTGACGGCTTATGATGGCATTACACAGTGGCGCTTGTCTATCGGATGGCCCTGGAGCACTTCAGAGCACTTCTAGAGCCGGATGATCTGCATAAAGTATATGCAGATCAAGCTCATCACGAGCTTGAAATAACTTGGACAAGGTTAAAAGCAACCATTACTTATAAACAGTCCATAGATTTGATGTCGCAGTTTCTGAAAAACTTCAGTTCTAGTTAGGTGAAGAACCTTCAGTCTAGTTATACCCAGATTGAAAGGGTTCTAAAGGATGGTCCACACACTTGCGGTTGCTTACAACAGAGTTCATCGCGATTTCTTACGACAAGAGAATGTGCTGGCTCTGGAACTGCATTTCACTAGAGCGAAAGTTTTGCAGTAGCCTTTGAAAAACCTTCACAGTTTTAATGCACTCGGTCGTAAGCAGCTGCAAATGTGTGAATTAGCCTTAAGGCTACTTGATAGATGGCACTAGTGTGCTAATACATTATCTCATCGTGACCTGTTTGAAGTGGTCGTAATGCAGCCGATCAAAATCAAACGCAAATGCGTGAACCTGCCTTTTGGGTGACGGTCATGGTTTCGCTAAGAGGCTTAGCCACTAAGAAGCTAAGCCTCTTTATAGTCGCTAACAGGAGGAGAGCAGCAGGATGCTTCTTTCTGATGCCTGACTCTCGGCACATGCTTGGTGCCTTCCGCTGTGCTTCGGCCGCGTGCACACGCTTGAGGCTTACGAGATGGCATTGTCGAAGGTGGGAAGTTTGGCGCTGCAGGGAGGACAAATGAAGAGCCTCTTTGTTGTCTCAGTCCTGTCAGTAACTATAGCGAACCAATGGCTGTCAGGAAGTTGCTTTTTGGGTTAATTCTTCTTTTCAGCTTTAACCGCATTCCTGTTTTATTCTAATCGCTCGGTGTTGTAGTTGTTCCGGCTCGCCCCCTCCTCCAGACGGAGGATCTGAGTCACGATGTATTCTGTTTATTACGAAAGCCGATGCAGATTTCGACACTATCTATGTTGGCTCCTGTCTCGGCCAGTGTGTTTTATCTTTGCGCACTCACGAACTCGATGCAGATCGCAGCTTTATATAAAACCACTGAGAGCATTTCACAATTTTTAACCTCTCATTGACTAGTGTTCTCATGAACGAGCTGTAATTGTTGTACCTAACCGCTTGTTTTGAGGTTTTCTTCCATAGAGATCTATTATAATGTATGCTAGAGGTTCAACTGGCACTAGTGTGCTGTCGCAAATTGAAGCAGACAGCAGCCAGTCGAAAACTGACTTCCGGTAATGCATTTCTATGGGAAAAAGTGAGTGCATTTTCTTCTTGTGCTCTATCATAAGAGCAAATATCCTGAATAATTTGTACGTACTAGGTAGCTTGGAACATTTCTCAGTCAGGCAGACGAAATAATTGGTCAGTTACGGTAGTTTTTCTTTCAAATTACATCGCATTAAAAACTATGCTAAGATGGCTTGTACATGTATTGTGTGACTGTCAGACACTGTTAGCGCGAACATGGCGCTCGGCACTTTCGAGCATGGGTTATAAACATGCCAAACGAACAAAGGACATCTGGAAAACCAAGAGATACGGCAAGAACTATGCAGTAACACTGGATCAGTAACTCTCTGTGCATTCACGATCGAAATAAATTGAAAGCCATGTAATATAGTAGTTTGATTTTCAATAAGTAAGTATGGCTTCTATGTACTTTCTGCTCTGTACGAAGATGCTTGTTCTATGTTGGGAAAACTATCACCGCACGCTCGAAACTTTTGAGAACAAGTGCCCAATAAAAGCTGCTCGGCATAGAAAATAATAAAAAGAGACACCTTTCATAGCCGACATACTTTATTCTTTACGTTTTGAATGTTTTTGAACCGCTCGTAAAGATGCAAGACAAGGTCGTCGTCATATAATGACAGAATTGGCATATTAGCAATATATAACCGTCACGGAATGCTGGCAAGCCTTGAACAGACTGTATCATTTCTTCAATTGTTATTTTGCTTAGAATCGTCGCTTGTTTTTACACACCTTCTGTGGAACAGAGGTTTGGGCCTGAAATATAGTGAAGTTAAACATTGTTCACTGATGAAGCAAAATGCACTAACTCAAGCAATTACACTTTCTACAATTCTAGTAAGTGTACAGTCGGGACAGAAGTCCCCAGGACGCGTGGAGGCTGCGACCGAAACGCATTACCGTGTCGCCATTCTGCACGGTGCGGGAAGCGCCCTGGTTTCGAGATCACCACAAAGCGTACGCGCGTCCTATTGTGCCTACAAACATGTGTGTTTTTCCCGCTCTCTGTGGCGCGGCCCCTAACTCAGAATCGGGCGCTCGGTACCGCCGGAGATAGCGCTTACAGCTGACGAGCGTCTGCCACACATTCCGAAACTGAGATACCGCCTGCGGCATTGCACCGCATTTCGCCGTGTCAGCACACCTTGCTTTATAACCAGTTGAGTTTATCGCTCAGTTGAGCTGCCGTGACTCCTTGCTTTATAGGTGCCATGTCAGTGTCGCTATCTCGGAGGGGCGGTACCACGCCACCATCTCCCAAGTTAGGGCCGCGTCGCAGAAGAGCAGGAAAACACACATGTTTGTAGGCACAGTAGGACGCGCTTGCGCTTTGTGTGATCTCGAAACCAGGCGACCCGCCGGCAGATGGCAGAGCAATGCGTTTCAGTCACAGCTCGCGCGTCCTGGGGACTTTGTCCCCGACTGTACATACTATTCGGTACGACCCAAAATAGCAAAAGTGATCCATGGTGTCTTTTGGCGTAAGAGACAAAATGCATGCGCGTTTTATTATAGGAATGCACAGAAGCATCGCAAAAATAAATTGGTTGCTGTCTGCTTTAATTTGCCTCCCGGAAGTTGTATGGACACTGACGCAAGTTGAACCTCTAGCGTACATTATAATAACTCTATGGTTTCTTCAAATCACGAAAGGGGCAGTTTGGCAACCACTGTTCTAACTTCTCTATAATTTTTTTATTACTATTAGATAATAATAATCTCGACGTAATCATGTCCTCGAGCCCTCTGTAGCAGGACCTTGTTACGTCGATGTTCAATCTGTAACTGATACAAACTTTTTCTATCGTAGATTCTTAATAATTGGACTATTTTTTTTAGTTTGAAGTCATCACGGCGACATTGTGACATCACATGACCATCAGGAAAGCACATGGTTACGTTACCTTACGTCATGTGACTGCATGCTACATGAAATTATGATGTCACATGATGCCAGTGTCATGTGACGTCATGGTGTCGCTTGATTGTCACACTGATGATGGGGTTGTCAGCATTGCACCTTAATGTCACTGAGTCTATGTCCCACGGACAAACATGGAAGTGCTAAGAGTTAGCCTTATAAATGCTATGCATTTCATACTTCTTGAGGGGGTCCGGACGTTTCGACGTTGAACTTCTTCGGTGGACGGACGGTTTAGTGCACGGACATTTTTCGGTCACGGACATTTCAGTGCTTGGACATTTTGGTGCACGAACATTTCGGTGCACAGACATTTCAGTGCACGGACATCCCATGCCGCAGTCGCTCGGATGGCGCTCTGGTTCCGCAGCCTGGCACAGTTGGTGCAAGCAGTCGCTGCAGCTACACATGCCCCTTTGCTACGTAAGGAGAGAGAGGGATCGCAATATCGGCCTGCACCTTACTCTGCGCTCTCCGCTTCCTTCCACTCCCTCGCAAACTGCGATGCAGCAAAAGAAGAACAGAGGTTTTGCCTTTCTTTCTTGCTCATGGCGTTTCTCTGTGTTTCCTTTCTCGCGGCATGCAAGCGGTTAGTTCGCAGCGTGCTCATCTTCATTATATTTGATTCACTATTTGATCTTTCGTGGCTTCGCCTGTCTCTACGCTTCGCTTCTTGCCGCCTTTTACAACGGTGTCGTGAGGTAGTGCGAGTGGTGAGATGATGACAAGGCTGTGAGTTCGGCGCGATGACATGTCTGGAAGTTCTAACGATGATTGGGTTTTTGCATCGCGCTGTAATTTAGCTGACAGTGCAGTAACTAAAGGCGCTGATCTTGTTGCACCGAACTTCGTCTGTCGTGAAAGAAAGAGAAAGGTCGACCTGCATTTGAAGTATTTTTTTTATTCTTGGGAATTTAATATGGAGATGCATTTGAACTGTATTTGTATCGCTTATATTTGAGTAAATACGCAACTTAGCTGTCTGTTTTTGCCCATTATGATAAATATAGGCGTTACAGACTTACAAAAAGTAAATTAATTACTCTGGACAAACGATGATATACTTAAGTCGTCTCGCGCGACAAAATGCAACGTGTTTTTTAGCGACAGCACATGCAGTTAATTTTTAGCCTTCAAAAAGGTCCAGTTTAAATACGGTTGGGTAGAGCAAAACTATGCTAAAAAAGCCACTAATTAAACTGGCAAAGATTGACGAAAGAAAGAATTATCCTAAAGCTAATCTCTCAGGTTAATCACAGCAGTCAAAAAAAGTTGTTCTTTGTACCGGCAATGATGAAAGTAATTCATATGGAGATACCACCAAAATATTGTGGCGCGTACCTTTAAGTAATAAAATATGTGTGGTGTGTTAGACAGTAAAAAAATAACTCAGATTTCATACGACTATACATTGAAAAGTCCGTACATCTAAAAGCCTGTAACAAGCGTCCGTACACTGAGAGGTCCGTACTGAAATGTCCGTGCACCGAAAAGTCCGTACCAAAACATTCTACGCTGAAAAGTCCTACACCGAAATGCCTAGACCCCTTCTTGATGATATGTAATCTCGATCAGTTACATTTTCACTGATATCTGCCCTTGGACTTCCTAGAGACCCTGTTTGTGAACTCCTGCCTTCGGATAGGTCGTACGACAGTCACCTGCTCTGCCCAGGTGCCCCTCCCACGATTGAGTTCACCCTGCCGAGCCCCCGCATTGCCCTGGACTGCGCTCCAGTGGCAGGGATCCGCCCTGGATGCCCCAGGTCAAGACCAAGGTGGAGGAGGTCACCATCAACCAGACCAATCGGTAGGGTCCTATCCTTCATTTGCAGCAGATGTCCCTGCCATGAGGTAGAGCCTGAAATCGCTATATGGGTCTCGGTTGTCCTGGACAGGACAGTCTTGGGGAGTCATCTGGAGCTGGCGGATCTCTTCATTTCAGACTTCAGCAGTATCTCTTGTGCATGTAACTTCTATGTGCATGGGTAGTTTTATCTGCAACATGTTAATAACTGTAAAATGTAAATGTATTATAGAGGATTGTAGATGTCTTTATAAGGGGGACGCGAGCCTTGAAAACAAAAATCGCTTTTAAAAACAGTTTTTAGAAAATTCATATATTTGGGTGGTTTATTATTACAAACTATCTCCTTTAATTGTCAGCCCTTAATTCATCAAGAAAATATGTTTAAAATTTAAAGACATTTCAACTCTGTAATGCTGAATTAGAGCCCAGCTCTTGAGGAGGAGGAGGGGAGGGTATGGAGGGGACGGTATGCCCCTCCTCCTCATCCATACTCCTCCTCATCTATTCCTCCGTGTTCACCTCCTCCCTCCTCCTCCTCCTCCTCCTCCTCCTCTCCTCCCACGCGTGCCGAATGTCACCAGGCTGAAAACGTCCGCACGGGGTGTACTGCGGGAAACGGCCCCATAATGCAATCGCGACGCTTCTCGCACGGGACGCCGGAGCGGCTAAAATGTCGCCTTCGTGATCGCCACAGGTGACCCTCGTGATATCATGAGGGCTGACAGTGACATCACGACGGTCCGACGGATTGCATATGGACGCCGCAATGCACCGCGCAGTTATGCTGACGCCGCCTCAAGCCGGAACGCTACTTAAGACCTGGCGCCTAAAAAATTAATTACGAGGCCGCGGATAGGGGCCTCCAAATGGTGGTCAAAATGCAAAAATCGCTTCCACTGTCATACAATCCACTCGTTCCTTTTGACCAATCGCCGCCATCTTGGTCTTGTTTTGGCTGCGAATTCTTCTTCCTTTTGCCGGCTTTTAAAATGGCGTCATCCGCTGGTTGTGGCTGGTCGGCGGTTTCCCCTCGCGTGATTGCAAAACTGCGATGGAAGCGCAGACTCAGAAATCTACGGCCATTGGTCTTGACGTGTATGCCCCCCTGCCGTGCGCTGCATCCTTCTCTCCATTTTGCCCGTCTACCGCTCCTGTCGTCTGCTATGGCAGTGGTCTGCTTGCTTTTTTCTCGTCAGCTCCCGCTTTGCTTTTGCCACTTCTGATGATTGTTTTTGATGCTTTTTTCTTAGCAGTTTTGCGTCGTTTTCCCACATGTGTTTCGTGGTCGTTCACGATGCAGCAACGAAGTTCAAGACGCAGTGCACGCTTTCGTTGCACGAAAGTCGGTCCCTGGAGCTTCTTCGGATAGCTGAGATTGGAAACCTTCTAGCGCGTCACGCCGGTGCGCTCTAGCGGGGACTTCTTTGCGCCATCGGCTGTCGCCGACGACGCATTCGTCGCCCCAGATCACCGTGCTCCGGAAACGTCTAAAGTGCCGATGCCTACCACCTGGCTGCTTTGGACATTGCGGGCCCCAGTGGCGACAGCGATGCTGGCGGCAATGGGTGTGAGCTTATATCTTCCACTGTTTGTTTGTTGGACACATTTTCTGATGCAAGAAGAAATCAAAATGTCTGTTAAACACTGCGCTGCTGCTCTAGCCATAGACCCTTTCAAGCAACATTTCATGGGCGCCGCCATCATGACGTCACGTGACCCTGCCGCCGTAGCCGACCTTCAGTTTCTCGCCGTTCCTCCGTGTTGTGTGCTGCACAGGCAACTTTTGTTTTCGTGTTCTTTTACGTTCCGCTTTGAAATCGTGTGTCTTCTTTAGGTCTTTTCAATATTTTAGGCTTTTATTTAATCATTTGATATCTATATTTCAACATAGCTCTTGTATTTTCGTATTTATGAAATGGAATCTGACCGGCGAATGGATCGACACATACAAGATTATGGTTCTTTAGATACCATATAGGTTCATCTCATTGTAACATTTTTTCACTAATAAAGGGCAGTAACACCATTGCGACATATGGAAATTTCAACTGACGCAGTAAGGCTATCCATATTCGCAGCTTCTCATGCCAGCATGACAGCGACTCAGTCTCGTGCAAGTCCGACCCGCATGTAAGCGATTGTAGTGGGCGGTCTGAGACGAGCGACGGCGACAACGATGAGAGTCAGCGACGAGCAAAGCAGATTTCTCACTATCGCCTG
>JAZHYW010050881.1:0-17475 GCA_037355805.1 Ixodes ricinus
GCGGCAAAACCTGGGTGCCGACATCGGCGGTCCCGAGAGAAAGAACAAGAAAGAAAGTGACAGAAGAGCGGAGAAAGAAAGCAGACGAAAGGTTCGGTGTGTTCATTTCTGCTGCAGTGAGTTGAAGTTGCAGAGTGCTTGTCAACTTTATTTCGTTTCATAAATGCGCAATTCCGCGTTTTCCTGCAAAGTAAGCTGAAAAAGAACAAGTGTACAGACCTTAGAGGTGATGTTTTGCTCGCTTCTTTGTGTACATTAAGGCGTCGCCAGTGGTACGGGCCCATTGGAACCGTCAACTGGCACCGCCGTTGTCCCGCCTATGCCCCGCCATTTCCAAGCGGCCTCAATGCGTGGGACCTCACCCTCTAGATTATTATGTTAGCTCTTACGCTCTAAGGCATGGCTTGCCTAGTGGCTCTAGCCTAAGCCTACTCCCCTGGGACGCCCTCTTTGCTTGCAGAGCATTCTGGACGAAGAAGGAGGGCGTCTCCGCAGTGTCTGAGGCCCTCTGCCGGGTGCGAGACCACCCCGCGTCGTTTCCCCGGCAGCACCGGGCCCTGTCCGCCAGGCTCAGTGTTTCGAGCGAGAGACAACATTTCCCTCGCGCCCTAGCTACAGCAAGGGCCCCGAGTTTCCCCTGGGTGCGTCTCTTTGGGGCCATGATTGCCGGCATGTCCCTGGATCACAGTACGACGCCAATAAGACGTAGTCCGACGCCAACATTACACAGTCCACGACGCCAATGGGGCTTACAGTCCAATGCCAATATGATGGAGTCGACTCCAATGACCGCATAGTAGATCTGTCCTGGGGGCTGTAAGCTCCTACTGCTGCTGAGACACGCGACTCTCAAGTCTTATTGCCACGTCATAGGCTTCGATTGAACATGAGCGTTTTCTCTGTGGAAAGTCAGCTACGGCAGACGCTCATCCTGCGCCCTGCACACCAAGCAGGTCTCTGGAGCATCACGTCCTTTGGTAACACTCAGCAGATGTCTCGGTGCTTCGCTGCTGCTTTCTTAGCGCTCGTTCTTTCTTTTTTTTTTTCTGTCACAAGCTCCGGCAATTGAACCTTGTTTTCAGTTTCGCAGCTGGTCGATCCTCTTGTCATTCGCAACAATATACACCACCGTTGTCCGCCAGGCGCATGATTGCCTCTGCTGCGACCAAAGAAGATTGCAAGCTCTTCTCAGGAGAGCAGTGAAAAGAAAGGGTGATGCTCCGCCCAGCATGCTTGTGTTTCGATTCCACATACAGTCGAGCCCAGCTATATCACTCTGGCACTTCGAATTATTGTTTATATCAAACAGTCCAAACATCCCCTTGAAATCACGTTATACCGTAAAATCCGAGAAGATAGCCCACCTAACATCAAGAGCAATCGGGTGAAAATATGAGGGCTAACTTTCGGTGTACAATCAAGCAAAAGTTTAAAAAATTGCTTATTTTTGAGTTGTGTCCCTTCGAAGCTTGTTGGAACGAGAATACAAAGTGCAAGCGAACGGCGGACCAGTAGGAAGGGTACCGTAAAAACCCGCGAATAATACAAAACATAATTTGAGTGACCTCGAAAAAGATTCAAAATTTATCCGCGGATGTACAAAACAAAATCAGGACTACGAGAAAAATTTTGCGTGTAAAGCTTAAGAGAAAAACGTTTATTTGCGACATAATTGAACCTTAATCTCTGTCATCATGTCCGTCAGACTCCTTGTCCGACATTTCCTCCCAAAGGCAGTAAGTCTTCAGTGCCGTCGGCGCATTTGAAATCCCGCACTGAGCGACGAGCATTGTGCCTGCCGACGCAGTGAAATCTCCCGGCGAGTGCATAAAGCGAGTAACCCAATGTCGGCTCGCCAGATGCTTCTCATGCAGCAGCGCCTGGTGTTTACTGGCGAGGTGCCGCTCACGTTGCTCTTTTACAAAGTCGCGTAGACTTGCCTCGGGACGTCGGCGGCACACACCATTCTTCGGGCTCCTAAAGCTCTCGTTCCGTTGCACGCAAAAACAGAGCTTGCTTTTGTCGTCTCCATCCTGGGCTGCCCTCATTTACGGCGAATTGTCGTCCGTTGCCCCTGTTGCCGATGCCTTCTGTAACCAAAAGGACTTTTCTTTGAAGGCGGCCGATTATTGCCTTCGCGTCGACGCTTGGACTGCCGGTCTGACTGTGGACGGATGGTGGCGCGCCTCGGACATTGTGATTATTAATGACGATGATTGCCTGTGTCGGCGCCTTTATCGTTTGAAACGAGCTCACATCAAACGAAGCGCTAGATCTGCGCTCCATCGAAGCTGAAAATTGTTAGGACCTGCGTACAACGGAGCGCGAATGCTGGCGGAGACAAAAGATAAAAAAACCAAAAAACCTTGTATTATGTTTGGGGTTTTGCTGTATACTTCTACACTCACTATTACCAGTAGTGGGCTATCTTCTCGGTGTTTAAAGGAGTATATAGCAAATCAAGCCTTAAATGAGGTGGGCTATCTTTCGGGGGTGGGGCATCTCTCGGGATTTCACCGGTAATACTATAGGAGCGTTGTCTATTTTGTATCGAACTTCCATGGCAGGGACACTCGATCCCAGCCCGAACAAAAAAGCCGGTCGCATCAGCTTGCATTGAAGGGCTGGCAGACCGCCAAGCCGAGAATACACGCGGTAAAGTACGTAGCAGAAAGAGCAGTTGTGAAACAATTAAAAAAATAAACAGCAAAAAAAAGGGGGAAGAACAAGGAAAAGCATGCGCCCGTGCGCAGAGAGCAGGGAGTACTTGCTGTTCAGCAGGCGGTAGCCTGTGCCCTTTCAGCAGCTGATGCTGCGCGACTCCCTGGCCCCGGAAAATAAACTTAGCAAAAGAAGACGGGAAAAATCAGCAGAACCCATCCTTTGGGAATGATTATCTACGTTAATGCGAATAGCATCAAACGGTGCGGAGTTATGCGCGTTCGTCAGGTGGCCGGCACACTCTAGATACGCCAGCCCACTCTTGAGGCGATTCTAAATTTGTTGACACTTTCACAGCCCTGCGCACGATCTCCGCAGCCCAGCACGTGCGTTTGTGTCACTTAGGAAGGCGAGCAAAGCACGCGCCATACGCACAAACACTCAAAATGGTACCGACCAGACTTTCTGGCGTCTCAGCTAGTCTCAACCAACGGTACTCTAAACGGTTGTTTATATCTTTACCATAGGACGCGCTTTACAGCGCTGTCACAGCTACCGGTGCGCGCGCATTCCATGCACGAGGGCTCATTCCGCTCTCGTGAGGCTGAGCACGGCCGCTACATCACCCTCTCCCGAGCGCGGAGAGGGTGAGCTAGCGGCCGTGCTCAGCCTCACGAGAGCGGAATGAGCCCTCGTGCATGGAACGCGCGCGCACCGGTAGCTGTGACAGCGCTGTAAGCGCGTCCTATGGTAAAGATATAAACAACCGTTTAGAGTGCGTTGAATGACTGCCTTCATAGCTCTGTGGTTGGCGCGTCTGCCTGCTGATCAAAGGGTCAACGGTTCGAATCCCAGCCGGCGCCGGTCTTTTTTATTTATTTATCGACCCGCGGCGTAAGAGGTTAGATAGCCAGATAGATAGATGAGATAGATACATAGACGAAAAGTGCGTGAAGTATCCAAAGAATGCTATTCGCATTAAAAAGTCTTGGGCAGGTTGAGTGTGTCGACAACAATGGTAGTGCAATCACACTTCGACCGCCTTATCTTTGTTTACCTTTTCTTTGCTGTTATTGCTTTGTGCACTTTTTTTCTTTTTTTTCCTTTGTTTTGTTGTTTTATTCTAGGAGTTTCTTTTTTTGTTGCTTGCTTAACTTCTCTTTTATGACTTTTTTTATGCATCTCGCTTTTCCGTTTTTTCTTTCATTTTTTTTAATTATTTTTGTGTTTTGTCGCTTATGCTGGCGTTGTTTGCGGTCTCTGCCAACTATACTCTACTTTATTTAGAGGCTCTCTGATGCTCTATTTGGTAAGCTTCCGTTCGTTGCGACCTTCGGCATTAGCAGAGATGCCAGGAAATTTCAACTCTAGCTTAATTTACCATATATCATTCTATTGATATATCAAACAATTTTATGATCCCCTTTGAATTCGACATGTCCGGGTTTGACTCCTCTGCCGTTAGGATCGGGTTACATGTGTGTGGTCGCTCTATTATAATCGCCGCCCAATTAGTCTGTGCTTCGCTTGTCTCCCTCCCAAGGAGTGAGACGACGCAACAAAAAGACAGCGAATGGTTTACTGTACTTCCCGGTTGCCTATCCTCGAGAGGCGGTAGTCCCGGCCTGCCGACCCTTGTTGTTGCCCGTCGTTCAGAGCTCACAGTCGAAGTCCGTGCCTGCAGGTGGCTCTTCCACGCCAGCACTGTGTAGGCTAGCTGTTCCGGGCCATCATAGCCCGAGTATCGCTGTGGAACCACTCTGGGATTGTCACGGCCTAGGCCAGTATGGCCAGGGCTTGCCGTTCCCGTCGGTCCTGATCTGAACCTCGCGGGTAGACCGCTCCAGGGATCGCCATAGGCCAGACCGGCTCTGTCGTTCCTGCCCAGCCCCAGCCTCGTGCAGCACGCTTTGTCACGCACTAGCTCGTGTGTCTTCGGCCAACCGCTTCTCACGTGCCCTCCGCTCCGTCGTTGTCCACCCTCGTCTCCCACACATGTTGTTGCTTAAAATAGTATAAAGTGGTGTGCAGACAATTTAAACCACTATAATATGAGAAAGGGCACACAGTGACAAATATACGAAAATCTGTTTGTTTTTTTATAAAAAATCAGCAGAAACCCATCCTTTGGGAATGATTATCTACGTTAATGCGAATAGTCATCAAACGGTGCGGAGTTCATGCAGCGTTCGTATAGGTGGCCGGCACACTCTAGATACGCCAGCCCACTCTTGAGGCGGAATTCTGAGAGCATGTTGGTTGAGGCGATCACTAGCCCTGCGCACGATCTCCGCAGCCCAACACATGCGTTTGTGTCACTTAGGAAGGCGAGCAAAGCACGCGCCATACGCACAAACACTCAAAATGAGTATCCGACCAGAACGTTTCATGGCGTCTCAGACTGGTCATCAGTCAACGGTTACCTAAACGGTAGTTTACTGTCCACTGAAGCTATAGGACAGGCAGCGTTTGGAGCGCTGTCAACAGCTACCGGTGTGCGCGCGTTCCATGCATTTGTGGCATCAATTCCGCTCTCGTGAGGCTATCGTTTAGCAACGGCCGCTACATGGCACGCTCGTCTCTCCGAGCGCGGGAGAGGGTGAGCGCGGGAGAGAGGGTGAGGGAGATGGAACGCGCGCTACCGGAATGCTGTGACAGCGCTGTACAGCGCGTCCTATGGTAAGAGATATAGACAACCCTTTGTCGAGTGGCGTTGAATGACCTGCCGTTCATCAGCTCTGTAGAAGAGAAAATTTATCGCGTAACTGCCTGCTGATCAAAGGGTCAACGTTTCCGAATCGCCAGCACCGCGCCAGGTATTTCTATCTATTTATCTGACCCGCGAGCGCAAGAGGTTAGAATAGCCAGATAGATAGATAGATAGATAGATAGATAGATAGATACATAGACGAAATGTGGACGTGAAGTATCTGATAGAACTGTTCTAATTTCGCATCTAATATAAATGATAGAAACAACGCGGAAAAAACAGGAACATGTCGCCAGCTTTGGCTCTTCACGCAGCTTACCAGCGGATAGCGCCGACAATCTGTTAACATTAGGTGGAATTAGGAGAGCGTGTTGCGTTAAACATTTTGGTATGCGAATGCCAAATGAGGCAAGGGACACACAAAAACAAGTCAGACACGGACAGCGTTCCTATCTGCGACGTCGTCCGTGTCTGACGTGTTTTTGTGTGTCCCTTGTCTCCTTTTGTGTTTGCATACCAAGGTAATTTGTTTACGTTCGTTGATGTTGCATTTGCAATGAGCAGTCAGTAGTACAGCACTCCACACATAACATTCGACGATCGCATAAATACTGGCAATAATTATCACTGGAGAAGGGGAACAATGGGGACGAAGGACAAGCACTAATCTCCAAACACAGCTAGGTGACTGGTGCACAACCGAAAAATTTTCCTGGTCCTGGTATTGAACCAGGGACCTCCCCATTTCCAGTGGAGGGGTCCCTGGACTATAATAATCCCTTCTCCAGGGATTATTATTGTCATTCTTGTCCAGCTTGCTTGCACCTTCGCATTAATTGCATTATCAATGTAAATACTTACTGCATTTTCTTATTTTCGATCGTTTCACCTTTATGATGTTTGCGAGTTTTATGTCGTGGTAAATTTTGCGGAACCCATTTATCGGGGCGAGTAGTGCCTCCTGCGCAGTGAGTGAGAAGGCTGCGAGCCGATCGTCGTGCGAAGGGCGGGGCCTACAAGAACGCCTCTCTATTATTCTCATTCCATCGGTGGCTGTAGCTTCCAGGCTCTTGCCGCCTTCCACGCAAAACCCGTGGAAGCCGTCGTGAAAAAAAAATTAACGACGTTTAGAATTCCGTGTAATGTTGAATTAGAGCGCAGCTCTTGTGGAGGAGGAGGGTGTGCCCCTCTCTCCTCTCCTTTTCCTCCCCCATTCCTCCTCACCGCTCACTTGTGACCTTTGTGAAGGTCACTGTGAAGGAGCGTGACCTTCGTCGTGGCCTTTGCGATATCACTCGTGATGGCTTCGTGAAGGTCACTGAAGGTTATGACCTTCATTGTGACCTTCACGTAGTGACCTTTGTGATGTCACTCGTGCCCTTTGTGACGTCACTCGTGACATCACATTTGATGTCACGTGTAAGGTCATTATGGGAAACGTCCCACAATGCAATGCGCGGTTGCTCAGACGGCGACGCCGCTCAAGCCGGAAACGGGTGCCTGAGAGCTGCACTCTAAAAGTCTAGCCACAGTTGGTCCCAGTACGGAGCCTGGAAGGTACGGAGCTTGGAATGCGTCTTTAACTGGTGTGTCTCGGATGTCCATCTCATAACGTCGTATAAAAGGATTGTGTCGTCACCGGCCAAGATTCTTGCGGTTTTACATCAGTGGTGGTGGATGTGGCGGACGGCCGTTCTGCCACAGCTTGCTCTGCATCTCGACAGTCCACGCAAGCTTTCACTGCCAGGAGTTGGGATGTCGTGACTACCGCATTTCCGAGAAGGCACGTAAACAACACTCGGAGCCGAGAGGAACCTGGAACAGCCATGTTTTATGGTGCTCATACTCTGAACTCAATCGCGTCGTCTTTTACACGCGCACTCCCAATTGTGTGCTTCTTTGTACGACAGCGACGACGATGACACTTACGTTTGCTCGGGATTTTGTCCAGCATTTTTATGACCGACTACCAGGATTGCGACGTCAGACACAGCGCGACACTTTGACTTTTATTATGTCATCCATTGCAGCTTCTAGACCACTTTTGAGGTGGAGGCGGGACGGGACGCCAAATGTACCGTTCATAGACGCGTTCCTGGCATCGCGCCCACGGTGTGGGGTTTTGACTTTGGCAGTGATGTGATTGCTGCTCCATTTGCATTAAAGTGCTTGCTCCTGCTACTTCCTGCTATATTTTACCAAAAATATGAGGAATTTGTGCCAACATTGTGCCAAAACACTTTAATACTGGAAATTTAACAGCTCGGGCCTCGCTGCCTGGCCAGAGCGTTACGATATGCTTATGCGACTTCTCAGAACTTTTGAATATCGTCTCAAACAACATACTATTCGACCACATTTCGTATGAAAGGCTGACAGTACTCGGAAGATTCGCAATAATTCTCATGTTTGTCGGCTGTTCTGCCGGAGGATTAGCTAGTCTCGTTGAGTACGCTTCTCCTCGTGCATTGGTGTACAGCAGAGAAGCGCAAACCGAGGAGTAAGCATCGCGATTTTGCGTGTCTTGGTTCGCCGCGGTGCACCCCCGTGCTAAGGGGAAAGCACCCCTCCAGAGCGAGACGCGACACAATTCCTGGATACAACTTCGGCTTGTATATATGATAGACTACGATCCTGGCGGTACCTTTTTCAAAATCGAGATTTAGCGAGGATACTTCGGTAGTTGCAAGAACATTATATGCACTCTTTTCATATGTCTATTTATTCATGCCAACTCATTTGTTTAGCTATCACCTTTATATAGATGGGAGTAAATTAGAACTAAGTTGGCAGGAGCAGTGGACGGGAGCTCGGGAACAACCTTAATGAGTTCGGCGGGATTGTTTTTAAGTTTCGTTAGCATGCCGTCTTTGTTATAAAGTTCTACACATAAAATGTAATTGACATTCATAATCAAATGACAAGTGCTTTGTTTTTTTATCTGAATTATAAATTGCTGTTTTATTACAACCTTTAGAACTTGAAGGAACAATTAATTTACGGGCTTAATATTATTGTATTATTTCAGTGGGATTCAGTACCTAAAATAACCATTTGCGGCAGCTCGTGCTGTCCTTCATCACTCACCTTCTCACCCTCTCTGGTACTTCTCCACACAACTAAACGCCAGTTCTGTGTTTGAGGGCCTCGTTCCTGCTGCGCAATTGATGTTAACAAAGAGTTGCACAAAGTGAGAAGTCGATGTAGATATTTCCTTTTAGTTTGACATTAATCTTAACATAATGTCTGCATTGGTACAAATAAAAGTGATGCTACGAAAGTTATTTTTGCTGCTCCAAAGTTGACTTTTGACTGCTTGTAAGAGCTGCTCCAAAATGACTTGGACTAATCACATCACTGCTTTGGGCACCCCTCTCTCCCGCAGTGGGGTGGCTGCGGGGGGACCGCAGGACGGACGCGGGAGAGGAAGAGGGCTCCTCCCCGGGAGGCCTTCCGGCTGACAGCTCCCCCGGCGCCGTGGACCGGGTGCCCCGGCGCTCGAGCGCCCTGAACCGGGGCATGCCGGCCAAGCCCCCGCCCAAGTCGGCCAGCCACATGAGCCTGACCCTGCTGCGGGCACGCAGGCGCATGGAGGACCAGCTCTGCAAGCTCGGCTTTGGGCGCAGCAAGAGCAAGCACGGCAGCTTCGAGGAGCCCCCAGGTCAGGGCTGCCCCTTTCCGGGTCGCTAGAGTATGCGACACTCTCTCTTTGGGCCTTTCGAACCTGTTCGCCGTATCGATTATGGCGGACCCTCATTAATTCGTACCCGGAGGGACACGACGGTTCTGTTTGAATTATGAAAATTGAAAACGATTGCGTAAAGTGTGCTGCAATTGACGGCGGTAGCTGCTGCGTTGTGGAAGGGCATGTTGAAGAGGATTCGTCTTCAGTCAGTATCCTGTACAATGTTTGCAATGGGTTCTTTTGCTTTCAGTGGAATAGATGTAGGAGATGTGTGCTTTGATGGAACGATTGTGCGAGACGTTGCGTGTATTAAAGAAGGACATAGAGACGTGTTTTGTTTTTGGCTGAAAAACTCTTTCAGAACGAGGGTGCCCTTGACCGTACCTGCGTTGGAAGAAGCGAAAGTATGTACGCGAGTTATTTTGTAGAGGCGCGGAGAGCATGCGAGAACGGAACCTGGGTGTTGGCAGTGGGGAGGCGAGGGAGCGTATCCACACAGCGCGACCACGTGGGTATTTTGCAATGGCAGCTGCCGGAGAGCTACCGCTGTAAAAGAATTGACACAAGCACGTCAGAAGAGCGAGTTGTACAGAGGAAACACTGACGCAAGTATGTAAATACGCAAAATACCTATCAAGCGCTGACTCAAAATTTGGGGGTAGTCTCGATAAAAATAGGGCTCTGTTTCCACAGTGCTTTACTCCAGACTACATGAAAGGCAATATACAAATACTTTTTTTTTATTAAAGGCCGTATGCCACTTATTAAATTGAGACAAACCTTTAGTGGCTAACTAAGCTAGAGGTGTGCACGGGCCGATATTTATGAGCCCGGCCCAGCCCAGCCCTGCCCGCTGTCTCTTGGGCCTGGGCTTGCCCGCGGCCCGCTATCTAATATTTCTGACAGCCTGCCCGGCCCGGCCCGGCCCAACACTAATATTCACGGGCCCGCTGAGGCCTGCTCAATTTTCTCCCATATGAATAGCTCACAAATTGCACGGCATGGCAGCTCGCTTACCACTGCTACACATGTTGACTATGGTACCCAATAGTAGTCACTGGAATAAGTATAAATTTTTTTTTGTTGCTGTTATTAGTTGAATTAATCTGCAGGCCTAGGCAGCTCGTTAAAACAAGAAACCACTCCCATTGTCCTTCTTGCGACCAAACACGTGTACAGAAAAAGACTGAAAAATAAAAATGGCAAGCAACAGTAAATGAAACCATGTGCCAAAGTTGCAAAGGAAGGGGAAACGTCGTGACGGGTTCGGACAAATGACGGGCAAAGTTTTAAGTTACCCACTCCCGCTCTGTACAACTAAAAAACAAAAAAAAAAGATTAGAAAAATACACTTTTGTTTTTGCGGTGGTCTGTGAGAAGTTGTTTAGGAAAAGCACCCTTGAGGGGAACCTCTTCACCCACATTGTGAATGCACACACTCGTATGTACACATGGTGTACACCTGCGAGGGTGCACATTGTGTGGGCGCATGTGTGCATGTTGATGGGAAGAAGCGATTGTACGACGGCGGTGCTGTAGGTGCCGAAAATGAGCCCCACAGTGCTGGTGCTCTTGATGTGTGTGCATTCGGTGCACACACGCCAAACTTTACAAACGCATTGTCTTGTCTGGCCTTGTGTGGCAACTATCCGAGCTCTCTGGACCTCTCGAGAACTGCCCAGCACGCTTGTTAGTCGCTGCTTCTCTGTAGCGCCAACAATCTGGCTTCACTCATTCATTGGCAAGGTCAGCTCTCGTGGCTGCGAGAAGCCACCCTAATGCAGGGAAATGATTGATAACTGACTTTTACGTACAAACTAAGGCACATGTACATCCATCGATTAATAACCAATCCACCAAATATTTAGAATTCCTCAATTAGCCAAAAGTATGAATTCTATCACTTTGAATGAACAATCTTCTACTTTAGCCTAATACGTTGCTTTACACTCAGAAACCTGATTCAAATATGTAATACTTGTCCTTATAGCTCTTTGTCTTGTTAATGTTACATGAAGTGAGTTCCCTTCATTCCGATATTACTATTCCCGAGTATACTTTTGAAGGAAACATCACGTCGAAATGAGTGTGTCCAGGCAGAAAGCTGTTAAATGTTTACTCGCAGGTATGTGCCAGAGACACATACCTCTAAACAGACAGTTTGAAGGTATGTGTCCAAACAGACAATTTGGGCCCTCTTGCAGACAATTTGGTCCTCCTTGCAGGCAATCTGGGCATCTGTTGTAGACAGATCTTCTTGCAGACTGTTTGGGCCCACTTGTAGACAGTTTGATCACCCTTGCAAACAGTTTGCACACTCTTGCAGATGGTTTGAACCCTCTTGAAGGCAGTTCATATCCCCTTAGAGACTGTTTGGGCACTCTTTGAAGACCATTTGAACCTCTTTGACAGGTGATTTTGCCTTACTTGTAGACAATTTCGTTCCACCTTGCAGATAGTTTGGGCCCTCTTGCACACAGTTTGAACCTCCCTTGCAGACAGTTTGGACCGACCTTGCGGACAGTTTAGACACCCCTTACAGACGATTTGGACCTCCTTTGCAGACCTGAGCCGCCGCAATTCATTCGACCTGGACCCGGCCCAGCGGGAGGGGGAGATGCTGATGCTGAAGGAGAGCAAGCTGGTGAACATGCAGCTGGTGCAGGACGGCATGCTGCGCTTTGCCTTCCTCCAGGAGGTCTGCCAGCCGGGCACCGTGCCGGATGCCCCGCTGCTGGCCGCAGCCCTCGACCTGGTAGGTGCGCCTCCCCCGGGCACGCCCCCCCCCCAGTGGCACCACTCTGTCGTTTCTGGCGGCACTGCTAAGCATGGACAAACATTTTAAACTTTTATTATTGCTTTGCGGATGCACGTGAACATGCCCCAGGTGATGCTTGAAATTCCTTTTTATTTGCAGCTCAGAACGCAGGCGAGCTGAGGCTCGAGGGGGACGTGGGTTTTAAACTTCGAAGCAGCCCAAAACATTTTGAGTTTGCGAACCTACGGTAGTTTTAATGCGAATAGCATTCTTTGGATACTTCACGCACTTTTCGTCTATGTATCTATCTATCTATCTATCTATCTGGCTATCTAACCTCTTACGCCGCGGGTCGATGAATAAATAAAAAGACCGGCGCCGGCTGGGATTCGAACCGTTGACCCTTTGATCAGCAGGCAGACGCGCTAACCACAGAGCTATGAAGGCAGTCATTCAACGCACTCTAAACGGTTGTTTATATCTTTACCATAGGACGCGCTTTACAGCGCTGTCACAGCTACCGGTGCGCGCGCGTTCCATGCACGAGGGCTCATTCCGCTCTCGTGAGGCTGAGCACGGCCGCTAGCTCACCCTCTCCCGCGCTCGGGAGAGGGTGATGCGCTGCCGTGCTCAGCCTCACGAGAGCGGAATGAGCCCTCGTGCATGGAAGCTGCGCACCGGTAGCCGTGACAGCGCTGTAAGCGCGTCCTATGGTAAAGATATAAACAACCGTTTAAAGTACCGTTGGTTGAGACTAGCTGAGACGCCAGAAAGTCTGGTCGGTACCATTTGAGTGTTTGTGCGTATGGCGCGTGCTTTGCTCGCCTTCCTAAGTGACACAAACGCACGTGCTGGGCTGCGGAGATCGTGCGCAGGGCTGTGAAAGTGTCAACAAATTTAGAATCGCCTCAAGAGTGGGCTGGCGTATCTAGAGTGTGCCGGCCACCTGACGAACGCGCATAACTCCGCACCGTTTGATGCTATTCGCATTAACGTAGATAATCATTCCCAAAGGATAGGTTCTGCTGATTTTTTTTTTACAGCGGGGCTGTTAGGGCTGGTTTCCCCAGGATCGTGTCCCCTGCAAAGAAATGTCAACACAAAACTCTGGACAGCTACCGAGCAACGGCGGCAACCAGACAATCGGGTTGCCGGCCTTGCTCATGGATGCAGACAACCTTTCCAGCCTTTCCACTCTGGGTTTTCACCAGAGTGGAAAGGCTGAATTCTCTAGAGCGTCGTCCTAGAAGTAGTCCTAAATGTCGTCCTTGAGGTTGTCCGAGAGGTTGTTTTTGAGGTTGTCCTAGAAGTTGTCTTTGAGGTCGTCCTAGACATCGTCCTTGAGGTCATCCTTGATGTCGTCCTAGAGGTTGTCCTCGAGGTCGTCCTAGAAGTCATTCTTGAGGTTGTCCTAGATGTTGTCCTCGAGGTCTTCCCAGAAGTCGTCCTTGAGGTCGTGCTAGACGTTGTCTTTGAAATAATTCTAGAAGTCGTCCTTGAGGTCGTTGTAGACGTCGTCCCTGAGGTCGCTCCTAGACGTCATCCCTGAGATCGTCCTAGGTGTCGTCCTTGAGGTCGTCTAGATGTCATCCCTGAGGTCGTCCTCTAGGCGTCGTCCTCGAGGTCGTCTTTGAAGACGTCCTTGAGGTCGTCTTTGAAGACGTCCTTGAGGTCGTCCTAGACGTCGGCTCCTTAGGCCTTGTCCTTGAGGTCACCAGCCAAGTCGTCCTTGAGGTCGTCTGAGCATGGTCAGCTTCGCTGGTCTTCCTTCTTCACCAGAGTGGAAAGGCTGAAATTTGTTTGTAATCATTTAGGTTTATAGCATGGGTAGTACCTTCAGGTTTCCCCAAACTCCCAAATCTTTTCAGCATTCCTGCCCCTCAATAAAGTGGGTTTCCTGTTTAAGCACTATTTTACAAAGTCTTAACGGTTAACTGTGTTGGAAACACTCCCTGCATTTACATGGTCTCTAGGCTTCTGCACTGCATTATTGTGTCAGTGCTGAGACTGGAGAGGGGTTCCTTGGCTTTCAATCAAGATGGATAGAGGTTTTCCGAGAGGGGAAGGTTCAAGAACTCTTTTTTGTAGCATAATAAACCATGCAGTAAAATATGTAATAAATGTAAGGATGCTAACGAGCTGATGTACATTAAACATGATTAAAAAAGCAAAAAAACGAGACTGCAGGTAACGATCACAATGAATCAAAAGACACACACACTCAAAATATTTTGCTTGACTGGGTTTCGAAGTGAAACAAAAGGACCGATAAAGCAGTAATTTTTGACAGTCAGAAAAATGTTACGTAGGCAAGCTGTGATAATGTAACTAGAACTGAACACAGCAAATCTTTCACATCTTACTACTCTAACACAGACTCGTTTAGGAACTCTTTCTTGGCGAAACATATTGATGAACAGACCTGTCTGTTGGTGAATGCAGTATAGAGTGCAACTGTGTCTGCTTTTCTATATAATACTCTTAAAGAGGCAATCATGATCAGAGAATTTCGATCTACATTCGGGACCGAATTTTGCGACCCTACCGAACGCGTAGAGCTATCGAGTAGCTGAGCCGACGCTGCTGTAGTTCAGTTCAGAAAGCATTTATTGGCCATGGTACAGGGGAAGGGAAGAGGGAGAGTATCGGTTTTATTTCTTGTTGCTCACGGCAGCTTGCACCGTTGCCAGCAGCAGCAACGTCCGCGAGCCGCCGTGAGCAACAAGAAGCAAACCGACGCCCTCCCTCTGACCTTACGTCGTTAGAGGCCCGGCGGCTAGCAGCGCCTTGGCGACGATCACATGCCCAGAAGCTTCTGACGATAGTGACATGCCCGGAAGCTTCTGACGATAATTAAGTTTTTGGCATTGCGCTGTGATTTCGCGAGAGCACTGTAAATAAAGGTTTGTTTCATTTTTCTGCCCAAACTTTCCTCTGTTCTTTAAAAAGAAAAGTCAACCTGGATGGAGGTTGGATGGATGTTAATGGCTATAGCCTTTGTAACAGGGCAGTAGCTTGCGCCACCCTAGCCTAAGTGTAAAAAGACAAACATATGCAGTTCCTCCCGCCCTCCTCAGCCAATTTTCTCCCTTTAACTATCACCAGGCAGTATGGGATATCACCAGGATGACCTTTAAGAGATTGGGCAAAAAAAACAAGAAAAAAAATCACCCTCCCCCCCGCCTCTTCCCCCGGCGAGAAAGTCACCAATTTTTCTCTGGTCAAACCTTGAGTTATATAGAGGCATCAACCTATACTTCTGGTCGACTTATATTTGAGTAAATACAGTAATAGGAATTGTAATTTATTGCATTTCAGTATTGCATAGCGCAAGCTCAATATCTGGGTGAGCAGGGAAAGGCATTGCCCCCACGCACGTTTTGCACCCCTGACATCGACCAGGTGGCGCTATAAGTTGGATATTGAGAAAATGAATAGGCACACATACACACATGCACTCAAGCACGTGCACACACATTTATACACACACACAGATTTTGACATGGCACACATGCACATATACACAACACATACAATGTACACACACAAAAGGCTGCTTCGGCAGTTAGGTGACAACTCCGCAAAGCTACTGCTTTATAGTGGCTTTACAGGTCACGTCACAGTGTCATGTGACTCTGTGACTTCATCGAAGCCACATAAAAAATTTAAAAATTAGGCGCTAATACTGCGACTAAAAACGTGCAAGTTTGACGAAACCGAAGCGCCCTCTGAGCGGCGTGCGCGCCATGCGGCCTTCCTCCTTCGTTTTGCAGAAGGCTCCGGTGGTGTCCCGGGCAGCACTGTACCTGGAGTCGCGCGCCATTGCCTGCACCGGTGCAACCGCGGCCAGTGGCCCACCTGGATGAAGCTGAACCTGCCGGTGTTCCGCCCCTCGGGACCCTTGGCCAACCGAGGCACCCCGTCGGGCATGCACCCGCACCCACATCCTGCAGAGGGCCATAGGAAAGCTCTTCTTCCAGTGGGCGGAGGTGGGCCCTCTTCAAAGCACCCTGGCAATGCCCGGACACGCCTCTCCAGCTGGTGTCCGAGGCGAAAATCAGTCCACTTCCAGCTGGATTATGGAACTGGAAATGAGGCAGTCCAGCTGGATTCCAGCTGGGTCCAGCTGGAATCCAGCTGGGTCTAGCTGGAATCCAGCCGGACTGCCTCATTTCCAGTTTCATAATCCAGCTGGAAGTGGACTGATTTTCGCCTGGGACGTGTTCACCGCATTCTAGAAAGCAGTCCCTCGAATCGCTCTTCCAGCTTGGCAGTTGATGCAAGCTTCGACAGCCAAGAGTTGGGATGCCAGGACAGTCCCATTCGCCCATACTTTTTTCTGGTACCTCTCGTAGTATCCTCCAGGATCGTGACATCCGGCAACACGACGGGCTGGCTTTCGTGGCGTCATTTGTTGCCTCTTTGGGACCCCTCTTGATGTACGGGCTGGATGGGACGCCGAACACGCCAGTCCCGAAGACGCGCTGGAGGCACCGTACGCCGAACGTATTGCATCTTTTGCTCTGGGCCAGGGTGTAAGACGGGCAGGTGGGGTAACGAGGGCCGATTGGGTGATTCGACAGTGTGCCCCGCTTCAGGAAGGTTCGTCATAGCACTCTGCATAGATGGCGCCACGCAAAGAAGAAACAACAAACAAAATGTCCCCCTTAAGTTTGCAGGCAACGCGCGGCCACTGGTAATTTATTTCAGTAAACTGCGCGTGAACCACGCAAGTTTAATCGAGCAAACTAATAATGTATTTAATATATAGAGTTCCGTTTCGCCCGTAGTTTTAGCTCACAGGGTAAAATTATCTGAAGGGGCGCGCAGCGCAACAAAATGAATGCGACCGAGAAGTCGGCTGAGGCGTTGCGTGAATGCCTCGACAGCATTGATTCCACTCAACAGCAGATAGATGTGTTGGGCGGTCTACCGTACAAGTTTCCGCTGTTTATGTGCAAGCGAGGTCAGTTTTAGTTCAGAACGTCATTTGAAGCCAGCGGTATGCTGTTGCACACCTCCGGTCACACTATACCCAGCAGGCAAGTCACCAAACTCAACGTCGCCTGCGTTGAAATATAGCCACTCTTTTTTGCACCTTAACCCAGTCGACAGTTCCAGAACACCAACAATAGCGAGCCCATATCTCGAGAATCCAGGCGCCCAAAACACGATGAGAAATGCCAATTTTGTGTGCTACCGCCAAATTTGTCTCCTCCAAGTCCTTTCCGGGAGCAAAACAAACAAAACAAATAGCAAAGAGCCTGTTTGATGTTTCGCAGATGACCTCACATTGCCAGGCACTCAAGTGGCTTGAAAAGTGCATTAAAGTTAAGAAAAATGTCAATGGATAAGCATGCGGTAATTTTGACTTTGCCGGGATTTAGTGAATGGTAATTTAAACTAAAGAATATCGCTGATACGGTGCATTTTCTGCGCAGTTCCATACAGACACGAGTCCACTTCCTTCCGTATGCCGCGGCGCCATCTATCGTAAGCCTGCCTGCCAAGCAGAAGCCGCCAGGAGGACACGATCTGGTCGCACTGCTGCGGCAGGTTTCAGTAATTGTTTCCCCACCTGCCTATCTTACACCCTGCTTTGGGCCAATGTCGCACAGACAGCACTGACCATCTGTGACCTAAGGAGGTGATTTCTTGCCC
>JAZHYW010050882.1:0-17258 GCA_037355805.1 Ixodes ricinus
TTTGTGAGCGTGAAAAATGCATGCCTTTTCGGCTCTCTTCATTGTAATTTATTTTTGACAGCTAAGCGGTTTGTCGTTTGTCATGCGGCAAATCGCGCAGAGCCGTCAAAACTTATCGTAAGAAACACACACAAAAACTAGAACTATACATTCAAGTCGCATTCGTTCTGTCGCGTGCGTACCCAACTAAAATAGTTTATAGGTTTTTTATTGCTTTTTTTTCTTTCAAATGTGGTACAATGCTTTCTCGATGACCTCGGGAAAGTACGTGCACCATGAAACACAAATACAGCGGGAAAATACGAGAATTTAGCCGCCAGCATTGTTTGAAACTGCGCCTACGCAGGCTGCGCCTATCGAAATCACAGTCCTCTCGGTTAGGGTTAGCAGGGATGCCGGTGAGAGTCTAGCCTCAAACCCAGTGAAGTGGCTCGAAAACGGTTTGCTGCCCTGGGGTCGAGTGTTTCTTGGAAAGGTGTATGGACGGTATGTACTATGTTCGTCAGACGCAGGTGATGCAGCCAAGTGGGGCGCAACACCACACCTATCGCTGGAGTCACACTGCTAATACTTTTTACAAAAAACAGTTAGTAGTAATTGTCTTCAGGAGTGTTTCTTCCCGGTGTGATTGCCCTGTCAAACTCGCCACATGATAGGGCAAAAAGGTTCTCGCGAAGGGACCACTAGTCCTACAGCAAGGCTGCGACGGGTGATCATCGCGATATCAGTCAGGAAACATGCTCCGAATGTGTTGTGAAAGCGTGTCCGCAGAAGAATATCTTATCATATCTCGCCATGAACACTGTGTATTTTGTATGATGTCTGGGCAGCGTGACTGCCACTTTAAATGTTCGAGAGCTTATTCTCAAAATATGCTCAGCCGGGGTCATGCGTGTATTAGAAAAGTAAGGCGCCGTTGCTCTAGAGCGTCTGGTGTAACCCTATCTAGGATTATAATAACTCGCGAAACGTCTCCTTCATCTTCATAAGACGTATTGACAGAACACGAGGCCCAGCAGAATGCTGACTCATTAATCGTGTTCAATCCATAGTTGATGTCCATCTCACTTTTATGACGCAAAAGTTTGAGTGCACAGACAAGATTATTTTTTTTTCGTTATGTGGTTTTAGTATTGTGCGTTTGATATCAGATGGGACGCCTATTCAAAACGGAATATACGGAGTGACTGAAGGTAGAGTTTGCATTCAGGCGCGCTAAGTTACGTAACATCCTTTCGAAAAATCGGACTCGATGGACGAAAAGAGCACTAGCAGAATTCGTTTCAACTTCAAAACGTCTCAACTAGGCTGCATGTCGTCCCGACCTCGGTTCCAACAAACGACCTCAACTCGTAAAATGCAATGTAAAGCTTCCCTCCCCCTCACACTTTAACCTATAAGCCGACACGGTAGACGTCACACACGTCTCTCCGCAAGTTTGCACAAGGTCCCGTGACCATCAGCTAGGGTACATCTTAAGACATTTAGCGTTTGTCCCCTTTTTCGTCCGTCGTCTCAGCTATAAAAAATTCAATATAAAAAAGTCGAGCGATCTCTCGAAACGCGTGTTTAGTCCAGCGACCGAAACGAAATAAGCATGAATTATTTCTAATCTTACCTTACCAGTCAAAACTTCCAAACTTAAACAATATTCTTAGACGACACATGAATATTTTACACCTGGACACTGCTTTAAAAGCTGTTATCCCTCGACCACCTGGTATAGCATTTAGGAGACCTCGTAATTTATTGGATTTTTTTAGACAGTCCCGAAACTCAGTCGGACGTAGCCTGGTCCCTCTTGGTTGTGTAATATGCAATAATACCTAATGCAGTTTATGTGTTGATATAATAATAGCTAACTCTATTCGTAGCAGAGCAAATAACTTTAATTAGAAAATAAATGGTACATTTGACTGTAATTCGGAAAATGTTATTTCTTTGATTCAATGTAAAAAATGCCTAATTCAATACATAGGGGAAACTAAAAGAAGCATAAGAAAACGCATGAATTTACATAAAAGGCACATACGTAATCACGTTGCCGGACCAGTTTCTCGTCACTTAAACTCCGCGGGACATAACGGAATTTCTGATTTCAATTTTATTTTACTTCAGGGGGCTTTCGAACCACCAGAGATCGAAACAATAAAGAATCTGAATTTATTTATAAATGTAATACTTTAGAACCGAAGGGCCTTAACAGTTCGAAAGGGTCATTGCCGTCTTTTTTTAAGGACATTTAATTGAGATCTTCTAACCGGTGCCACACTGTTGCGGTTTTTTTCTCTCGCTTTATCGTTTATTTTTGACACGAGCAAACGCTTAACATTGAGCCTCTCATTGGCTTCACATGACACCAGGTATGGTTGGTTAATGTCCAACCACATGGACCAAAAACTGGTTTTGTGATAATAATAATATTATATTTAATTACTTGAATACTATTTACAGCTTTTTTATCCGGATGTATTAAACCTTTAAGCGAGAATTTAGTTGAGTAGGTACCCGCTAAACGGTAAGCATTTTTCCAATTATTTCTTCTTTGCGGCCGTTTTTTCTAATTGAAAGAAAAGGAAAACGAAGTGGTCCTGTTTGGACTGACGAAGAACCTACCAGGCCCGAAACGTTTCTGTAGACAACGTTTTGCCGACTTTCTCCTCGTTTTTGGAAGATCATCTTCATAAGGGCAAATCTCTTTTGGAATATATATATATATAGGGTGGTTCAAGTCACCAGGCTCGATCTAAAATTGACCGTAAAACTCGACGCCTCCACGTAGCCATCTAAACTTTTCGTCAAATGTGTATTTTACAGGTCGATTTTTACTTGTAAAATTACAATGCGTAGTTCTCTTTTAGTAAAAAATAGGACCAAGACACTTGCCAGGGGCTACGACGCGCGGTGACCCAGAAGACCAAGTCCAGTAACGGGAAATGTTTGGCATTCGTATGGATAGATGGCGTCGGGAGCAGCGTCTGAAGGTGTAGCCGACCAGCGAAAGATAGCAGACGACAAGCAGACGAAAACCGTTGGCAGTAAAAGCACCGCCGTTATGCTGACGCGTTTATTTACTTTAAGTTTTGCTTTTATTGTTCGCATATATTTTTTAACCGAAGGTACATTTCGAAAATATTATATTCGATTTAATAAACCACGGTTGTCACGAGCCGTCGCGATAAGGAGGTAGCGCCATCCATCTACAAAAAAGGGCTATTTCCCCCTTTTTTGTTGTATCTTCCCTAGAAGGGGTTGAAATCGCTCCCACGTGACAATGCGGTGACAACTTCAGAGCCTTGTAACTCATGAGTTATTATATTTTTCGCTTACCAAATACTGTCCGGGTGTAACCCTATACATGGAATATTGACGGGCATAAGTTTAGTACATTTTAGTTTCACGGAATTTTTATATAATATTGGAGATATCGTCAAAAATCGAAATTAGCCGATATTTTGAACCCACTTTATCGAAAAAGGTCATTGTTTATTTCGTTAAATTTTTTTTATTATTGCTGCCGATCATTTGAGCTTTGAATTGGCTCGATCGGATTTCACCCTTTGTTGTTGTATCTTTTCTAGAAGTGATCGAAATCGCTCCCACTTTCTCAGAACGGCCAAACGCAGTTTCCGCAGGTCGGCTTCGCTGCAAAGACTATACTGCTTAATTGTGTGTTCAAATGCAGCGGGTAAATTCATTTTGATTGAGAACACTCGTGCTTGGCTACATATTGTTTTTCTTAATTTTTAATGATGGCAACTGAAATTCCTTAGTCCGATCGTTAGCGGTGCAGCGGATGTTCCATTACCTTTATTCCCAAACCAAAGCAATGTGTGCCTAGCCAAAGCAAATCTACCGTAGCTAAATAAATAAAATCATCAAATCGCTTCTTTATATTCCAGAAGGCTGTACAATTTTTGCATTAAGCTCGGTGCGACAAAGTGGAGAAACTAAAAGTCTACAGTGACATTGTGTGACTGCTTTCGCTGCCTTCTGTGCCTGTGGGAATCCTTGCTTCTTGGCGTCAGAGATATCGATCACTCTTGAACAAAATCTAACACTTTTATTTTTAACTGCACACACTCGTTCAAACAGAAGGGACAAGGTCTCGGGTTCACCGCTCGCTCGCTTTGGCTCCAGTTTTCGTTCTTTCCGTGTCGACTTACCACGCTGTTGAACTTCTCGGCTGCATCCGACCGCTGCGGTACAAAGTTCAGCTCGCCCCCGCGCTCGATCGTCTCCGCAGAGGCAAGCCGATGCCGTTGTCAAAAAGTTCCAATATTGCGTTGCTTGTGAACTGGACTATTAAAAGCACAACAACATATTGTTTTACAAGTCCATCCTAAATATATTCCATGTTAATTAATAAAAGTGTCTATTTATCGCCAATTGGTGTTTGTGTTCTGTAAAAAATTGTCTTCGGTTCATGTAAACTCTGTCCGCTTTCCTCACTTTTTTCTGCAAACTGCTTTTCCTTCTAAAAGAGGGGCAGGTGATATTACATATTTTTTTTATATACACGCCGACAATAAAGAACAGGCAATTACATGGTTATTTGAACGCACGCGACAAGACACATCATGGGTTGGCGCCCGTGCCGGATGCTTCCATGGGTGTAACGGAGATGGGCCTATAGCGCGAAGGCTCGGGCGTGCTGTACGTGCCTTACAAGCTGTGTATAGCACAAACAGATATATGACCCCGGTCTGGCTACATGAAGAGCTCGTTCCGCTTTCTCCGCCCTTTGTGCCCTGGCTTTAGACATCGGATTATGGAACATCCGCTGCACCGCTAACTATCCGACTAAAGAATGTCAGTTGCATCATTAAAAATGAAGAAAATACAATATGCAGCCAAGCACGAGTGTTCTCAATCATAATGAATTTACCCGCTGCATTTGAGCACACAAATAAGCAGTGTAGTCTTTGCAGCGAAGCCGACCTGCGGAAACTGCGTTTGGCTGTTCTGAGAAAGCGGGAGCGATTTCGATCATTTCTAGAGAAGATACAACAAAAAAGGGGAAATCCCATCAATACAATTGAAAGTTCATATCACCGGCAGCAATAATAAAAAAATTGAAAGAAATAAAAAATGACTTTTTTCGATAAAGTGGGTTCAAAATATCGGTTAATTTCATTTTCGACGATGTTTCAAATTTTATATAAAAATTCCGTGAAACTAAAATAAACTAAATTTATGTCCGTCGATATTCCATGTATAGGGCTACACCCGCATAGTATTTGGTAAGCGACAAATAAAATAACTCATGAGTGACAAGGCTCTGAAGTTGTCACCACATTGTCACGTGGGAGCGATTTTGATCACTTCTAGAGAAGATACAACAAAAAAGGGGGAAATTGCACCAAACCAATTGAAAGTTCACATGATCGGCAGCAATAATAAAAAAATGGAACGAAATAAAAAATGGCCTTTTTTAATAAAGTGGGTTCAAAATATCGGTAAATTTCATTTTCGACGATATTTCAAATTTTATATAAAATTTTCAGTGAAAATAAAATAAAATAAACTTATGCCTGTCGATAGCCCATGTATAGGGCTACATCCGCATAGTATTTGGTAAGCGACAAATATAATAACTCATGAGTTACAAGGCTCTGAAGATGTCACCGGATTGTTAAAAAAACGATGTTTGGCATTTTTTACCTCAATATACAAAAATACAAAAAGATTTTCCTTTCAACTAAAAAATAGTCGAAATAACATACAAGATCACAAAAAATTACTGTGAGTTTTATATGCTTCCCGTATTTATACCAGCGCACAGAACTGGGTAGAAAAATCACGGAGTAAAAAACAGATTTTCACCCTGCTCCACTCAATAATTTTTTGTGAAGCGAAATATTTTTTAAAAAAATTTTGAAAGGCGGTTTTGTTCTTTTCAGAAATGGGGCAATTACATATATTAAAAAAAAATCGAAAGACCCACCCCGACAAGCGTGTTCGATTTCAAATGAAACCACCCAACTAAATAAAGCACGTTAATCAAATTTTAATGTGTGGTTTCATTTCTTAAGTTGCAGTTCCACTAATTACGCCATTGATATAGAGGTCAGACAATTTTAAATAAGTTGCAAAACGTAGCGCTCTTTTTTGTTCAGATTGTATTCCGTAATGTTTTACGTTTCGTATCCCAATAGAGCGTTCTCAATAACATTTCGGGGCATGCGTGATGCCGCCATAACTTTAGTTCACAGGAGCCAGAAGGCGATGGACGAGAGGGTTCCTGATGTCTCGTGCTCTACACGCGCAGAGCTCTGGCGACGTTGCCGCGCGTGTTGAAAGACTGAAGTTCCCTCGACGCATTTTGACAGCGGTGGCGTAGTCAAACTGGCTCTGCGAAATCGGTCTATTTAAGTATTAAACAGATAAAGTGTTCAGCAATCCCTGCCTCCACAGACGCTTGGAGGAGTGACTTAGTCGTTTCTGTTACATTTGTCACTCACATCATCTGCTCATCCACCTCAGTCACGCTGACGAGATAATGACGACATGCATGAAAAGTCTACGCTAATTGCTGTGTCCTCTAAGAGTAATTTCCGTCCATAAGGCTATTTCCACATCACCCATTATAACATTAGTCAAGACGTCAATAAAGGTATTTTATTTAATTAGCTTTTCGATAAGTAATTAAATTAGCTCCAACGTTTTTGCTAATTAATTCAGCAGTTAAAACGTTCATAAACATATTTTAATTAATCAGCAATGTGCTTTTGTTTTTTTTCTTGGCTGGGGTCGTCGGCTTGTATCCTGTGCCGTGTACTGAAGGCATAAACATTGTCCCTCACTACTCTAGCTCCTCCTCTCCCTGCAGTACATCTTATTTTTCTGTGTTGCTCTCCCGCACTCGATTGGAATTTTGATTGTCCCAAGAAAGCAAGTGCCCTAGTGGAAAAAAGTTATTTGTATGAGAAATGTCTTGTGTCCAATAAACACATATGAATCGTACAAGATTTATAAGAACATATAAGAACCATTGAAGAACTATATAAGAACTATATAAGATATATAAGCACCATAGAAGAAACTCATAACAAACTTCTCACATGTCTGTTATGTGGCACTTCTATGTTCTCATATATCTTATATAGTTCTTAAATGGTTCTTTTATGGTTCTTATATGTTCTTATACATCTTGTATGATTCATATGTGTTTATTGGACACAAAAATTTCTCATACAAATGAGAATTTTCATTAGGGTGGCGCTCTTCAAAAGATATCGTTACCCTTCCGTACATATGGACTATAGTCGAATCCCGTGCATTCGTGCAATCAGCAATGAGGGTTTCGCGGTAAATGCATGCTCCAGAAATTTACCGAAAATAAGTGGGGCCACCGTGATACAACGCAGAGAAGTGACGAAGTTATGTCCTTCTTGTGCGAGCTCTTTTTCTAAAATATGTTTTGAGAGCGTACAATAGTGAGTGCCCGTTCACACATGTGTATAGACTGTGCATGTTTTCCTTCCTGCCGGCTGCTCACTTTACGCAACAATGTTTACCCTTTCGACTTTTTTATTCTGCGCCCCGCTTACCAAAAGGGACAATGTAGAATGCAAACACCAATATTCCCAGGGACACAAAGAGGCAGAGGGACGTGACAAATATCATATTCGTCCTCCTGAAATGAATGGGATAAATGATACACAAGCATCAAGATCTGTAACAATATATAGCACCAATAAAAACAATTTTTTCACATGATATCTACTCTTATTATGTTTATTACTCGATGGCCTCTTCCAAAATCAAACGGTGGGGTTTTAAGAATAGCAGTACACAAATAAATAATAATAACACCAAAAACGATAGTTAAGAAAACCAACTGGATGTCCTTACCATGGAACTGGCACCGCCACTAAGCATGGCAAGGAGGTTCATTTTACAAGTATAGGACTTGAGTCGCGATTATAATGAAAGGAACGGTGAATTTTTATTCACAATAAAATTCACAGATTTCGGGAGTGATCATGAGGCCGATGTAGTGTCAAGTTTTGATCGGAGAATCATTCTACTCTATATCTTCACCAAAAACCGGATGAGGAAGGTGAGCCATTCTACAAGATATAATATGCACCCGTATTCATTTCCTTATAGCCAGTAAAATACATAAAATTAGAAATACTATTTTTATGAAAACAATTTACTCCTTAATCTCACATGATCGAAAAGGATGATATGAAAACTTATAAGTACTATAGATAAATATCGGACGCATGTAAGACGTTTCTTAATGCTTAAGTTGTAAACGTATATTGCTCTTATATGTTCTTTTTCTGGTTCCTTTATGCTCTTACACTATATTATTTCATCATATGCTGTTGTTGGATCGAGACATTTCCTATACAAATAATAATCCTTAACAGGGAGTGTGGCACAAGCGTATTTGACTCTGTTAATTGAGCCGGCCAAAATCGACGCCTCCATATACAAAACTTGAATTTTCATCGAATGCGCACTTGGCAGCTCGCTTACACTCTAAGAAAAGTGAGCACCCCCCCTCGTCATCATGCGTTTTGACGGCTGTAACGACCTCACAGGCTTACTTAACGACCCACTGGGCTCGAGCCATTGAGCGTTACCACCCTGTTGGCAGGTGACAAGCATGGGGTAGTCACGTTTTATAAACCCCTGAATTGAACATTCAAGTGCATGCCGTTGTTTAACAGTACAAAAGCCACTTGAAAAATCTAAAAAAGTACTTGAAACTTGTTTTCTTTGTGCGTCGGTTCCATTTATTCAAATTTGAACCGGTCGAAACAGGCGTGTGGCTCAGTTCAGCCTAAACTGCAGAAAACAAACATTGCCAAAGAGTACAGGCAACCTCGGTAGGCACCTACTAAAACCCGAGGCAGATAAAAAGTATAGCGGTTGTCCTTTTTGCTTCCGTCGCGGGTTTGACCTTGTACAGCAGTAAACAGCTGGCAGCTGGCGTCGTGCTCGAGACATTTAACCAAATCTATAGAAATGCACAGGAAGCTACGCACAGGCGTGGAGTTGACTTGAATGTTCTGCGGACGAGATACTCTTGTCGTCTTTTATTGTGCGGTTTAGTAAAGAGCGTGCTCTCATTAAAGGTGTGATCGGTCAGTTCTGCGTGCAGGTCAGTTGCAAATGGCCTCCTCGGTTCCGCCGAACTTGCACGCCTGTCATAAACAATTTTTTTGCTTTCAAGTGCAGTGAAGTATTAAGTATTGGACACCACGACTGAGGCTGGACAGGACGAACGTACACAGATATATGGGATCATGTCCGTGTATTTCAGTATTTCTCTGTCTCGGGATATATGACTCGCCTTCACTGGCTCATTTGGCACATTTCATCGAGCTATACTTCCGATAAAAAAATGCTTCAAACAAAAGGCGTGGTGGAAGGCTCCCCATCGACTCCGCACGCCGATCGACGAGCACGCGCGGTACGTGGACGCGGCAGAATGTCAACGGAACGCCTTCGCAGCGGTTGTCATCGAGGCGTCGACCGGCACCACGAGAACGGCGGCGAGCGTGAGAAGCGCTGGATGCGGATCAAGTGGAGGAGGTAGGCCATCGCCGATGCAGACTGCCACACGGTACTGAGTGACTCCGAGACAGGCGGTGCGAAAGTTCACCAAAGGCCAAATCTGCCGGGAGACCGAGCCAGTATTGCGAGCGGTCAAACTGCGAGACGAGTGAAAGAAATCAAGTGGTTCCCGGCGCACGCGGGCGACCCTGTCGGAACGCAATGACAACCACAACGAGCCGGCGACACGCAGCGGCGCGACGCCAACCAACCGCGCCCCGGCGACAGACCGTCCGACGTGGTTGGAAGGTTGGAAGCTCGAGCAGAAACAATCGTAGGCGAATTACTGAAACATCGCTTCAGGCGGACCGGCGGACGGGCTTCGCTAGAACTCACGTGCGCGTGCTCGATCGCGCTCAACTTTACTCAACCGCCGCTGGAAGTCGTTCGGATATGTAAAAAGAGAAAAAGAAAATGCATCAGCGTGTTCAGAAAGCTGTGATCGCAGAAATTGGTGTCGACAATGAGCGCAATTAATAAAACAGGCTTCTGCCTATCTTGAAGTGTAGGCTAGCGAGAAAACAGAAACCGACCAAAACGTGACGTGTAGCGACTATTGAAATTTATTTATAACCTGCAGTTCACTTTTCGCAGTTGATTACATTAGAGATACCGAGCCCTTTCCTACAGAGGGCGGTAAGAGGAAAATATTATGGTACGGGTAAATCTTCCACAGTCTCTTTCGTATTTATGAAAATATGACGAGTGATGACCGTTATCCTAATCGGTCTGAAAAATACAGCACCATAGTAAGCTGGTGGCGTCGTCCAGTTGCTGGGTAGCAGGGCAAGCTGCGGTGCCATATCTCATGTTGTGTACCCTGTGCTGTTTGTGAACGCGTCCATGTGCAAAATGCTGTGGTGTCTGTATGTCGCGCATGCGCGAAGGTGCATATCTTTTGCGAGGCGCTCAAAAAAAGACAGACAGCAGTTGGCTTTTTCTTTTTAGTTTAAGCGCTGTCCGTTGAGGTAGCGCGTGTCAGCCAACCAATTCGGGTGAGTCGCGCGTTTATGTGTCTACTTATTTGAGCGGAAATCGCGGAGGGTGTTCCATGGCTCCACGGAGCAGCCTACGGAGGGTTCGGTTCTCGGCCTCTCGTCCCAGTGGGATCAGTCCCGGCAGCCGGTTGAATGAGGTGTTCCGGGCGGTGAATAGCGCCAAGTGGGTGCACAGACGCGAGGGAGGATTACCAGAGACTTGAAAGTGGATAACGAATGCTAACCGGTGAGCAGGAGCGTTGAACGATCGTGCACCGGCACCGCTTGAATCGGTGATGTCATTCGCCTCGCCGTTGTCACGCCGAAAACGCCGGATCATTTGCGGCAAGCACAGCAAGCAGATGCGTTTGTTCAATAAAGACATCATTCCATTTGTCGCTATATGATTCCTTCTTTGAATGTCTTCGGGCCGCCCGAAGTAAATGCAGCCGGTCGCGGGAAAGCAGCCGCAGACAAACCCCCTCGAACGCCCCCCCCCCCTCCCCTCCCCTCACACCGCCGCCCCTACCCGTAATAGGTTGTGCGGTGCCGGTGGCTCGAAGGCGCGCTTCGGAGCGATTGCGCACGCACGGAAGGCAGCGAACGGGCGTACGCACTTGAGAATCAGTATTTCGGCAAAAGGCAGTCTGCATCGGCGAGGCCTTACTCGTATTGCTCCACTGCCGCTTGCCAGCCGCCATTTTCTCTTTGGGGGAGCTCGCCGTGAGCACCTGTTGATTGGCGCGCCGTGTAACCACCCATGGTGTCGCGAGTGTAACTCAGTGGGGGTAGCGATAGCGATGACTGTACGCTCACTGCCCCAAAGGCTCGTACCCTAGGACTATCCTTTTTGTCGAGTGTACGCCGTGGGAAAGCTTAAGGCGCAGTTCTTTGTCTTTATACAATAAGATCACACGAACTTGCAATATCAACGTCGAAAGCGTTCGCAGACAACCGAGTTAGCGACGCTTTTCATTTGTACCAGCATTTCCGTCTAGGCACAACGAGCAGAGCAAGAGAGTGCGCCATCTGCTGGCTGCGCTATCGGCAGTTGATGCAGAAGCTCATTCGGTCGTCTCACTCACATGACCGGACGTTAATTTTTGCAAGGTATTTTCTCGCATTTTTAGAGCTATATTTGCAATAGGGTTCTTTCCACCACTGGAAAAGACATTCCTTGCTGATGTTGTTGTAGTAGTAGAGGGATGATGTAGTAGTTGTAGGGGTTTTCGTCAATGTTGTTGTAGTTGCAGTGTGTGGTGTCTGCCGTCAATGTTGCCCAAAATCGCTGAAAAAGATCGCCTGCAGCCCCCGGGAACCGAAGCTGTGTCCGCTGCGTGCGGAGCGAAGGCATTAGCACTGAGCTATTGCGCAAAACGTTAATAAGCCGCTTCAACCTAAAGGGAAATTGTATTGGAGTAAAAAGATTTTAATCGTCTTTCTTTCACCTTCGGGATGACGAATATTGCGATTATTTTTCAATTTAGAGCATGGAGGTTGCAGCAAAATTATTTTCGAAGTGCCGCTGAAGCCCCTCCTTTATGGAGCAGTACGTCATAAAAGGAGTTTTTGGAATCTTCACTTTCGGACATCTTCAGCGCCTATAAAAAGTTAAGCACGCGCATTCTTGCTATACTCAAGAAGGTCAGAAAAATGCTTCACGATTAGTATCGGCGGCAGAAAATATACCTGTCAAGCTTGGAATTGAACGCACTGCCTTTTTTATAAGTTTGTGCAACAAGCATAGCTTGATTGTTTAGATTAGGTGCGCTATTTGTGCATCCCGTATAAAACCCAAAAGGTCTCCGGCATGCGCGTTCACTCTGGTCTATTTGTAGTAGTCCTTAGATGGAAGGGGGCAGGTTGAGGCCTCGTGCCTGAGTCAGGGGAGGAGGAGAAGGTGCTGAAGATTTGGGGAATTCCAGAGAATGTGTCGCAGGCCAACTGCGGACGCCCTGGCAGAGCAGTAGGGGCAAGCCGGGCTGGCATCATCGGGGCCCGGGCCCCAGGACGCCAAGACTGCTGGGGTGACTGCGAAATCCGTCCGGATCCCTGTGAGGAGGGACCTCCTCCCGCCGGGGCAGGCCCGCCGGGAGGGGATGTGGGCACGCGGGAATGAGTACACGCATAGCGACTCTTATGCGGGCCTTGCCCACGCCGAGCGAGGCCTCCGGCTCATCCGGAATGGGGAGGGATCGGAAGCAAGGGGGGGGGGAGGGGGGAGGACGGATATTCAATCAAGACTGGAGCGACTTGGCGGGCTTTGTCGTGGTGAGTACCGTGCTGGTGACCAAAGGTCCAGAAAATCCGGACTTGTTTATAAGATGTACGATGTAGGGCATATGGCAGATGTAGCAAAGATCGCGTTGATTTGAGATGTCGGATGGCAGTGGCACAATCTGTCTGAACGCGTACCCGAGTGACATCGGGCATCCGCGTCAGCGCTTATATGGCGTCCCGAATTGCGTATAACTCCGTGATAAGCGGATCGTCCAACTGTGTGGCGCAGAACGCCGATGTGTCAATAGAAGGCTGGAGATGGACAATGCACTGCTGTAGCGATGCCATGTCGGCACGTTGCTCCGTCGGTGTTGATATCTATCGCCGACTCCTCCGAGCTCGGGGCCGAGACCTGCTCTACTGGGGTGGCGCGGAGCCGGACGGATGCGTGCGGATGGTAGCAGGCTTCTTGGTAGTAATTCTAGTGTAATACCATGGTGGCGGTGGAGCCCCAACGCACGGAGAGCAGCGGGCAGGTCCCTCGTGCAAAGGAGTGGTGGTTTGTTTCAAATTGCGAGCTTCTCTTCGTTGATTGACAAGTTGTTCAATAGTGTTCAGTTGCGCATACTCGCACAGGTGCCAGGTAGGGGTATGTCGAAAGGTCCTTTCATGACGTGACGATTGGTCGGAGGTTTCTCGGGTTTTCTCGCGTTTAGATTCGACCTTCGGGGGAAAAGAAAGCGTTCTTCAGATTCACAAAGTGAAGATACTATATAATTTACCTCCAATGGTTTGTTTATGAGCCTCTTCAGCTTACCTTTAGGGGTTTTGTGTACCCAAAGCCCACTGCGCGTATTTTCTGAAGAAAAAAAATACTGGACCAGAGAATGTTGCAGAACTGTGAATGCCGAGTAGCTCCTTCCGGAAGAAGCGCATTCACGTATTCCGGGACAAGAATCGAGATAAGCTGGTCCCGCATTGACCAATGAGAGAGCGCCGGCAGGGGGCGTGCGCACTGTTTATTGTCACGAATGACAAGTGATGAGGCGGTGAATAACTGAGTAAACTGAACGCTTAATCGGGCGAACTTGTGCCCGAAAATAAAGAAGGAAACAAAAGATAACAGTAGAGCGTCGCGGGCGTCGAAGTCGGCGAAAGAGCAGAGTCGAACGCTGGGGCGAAAACTGACTGCGGCTTGCCACGCGGAGCCCCTTATGTACATGCGTGGGCTTCTGGAATAATCGGCCCAGAAGGTTCGGCGTGTAGGACTTTCTGACCTCGAACAAGCAACACGGTTCTCGAATTTACCAGAACATTACATAAGATGTCTACAAAAGGCGTCCCCGCGGCCAGGAATCGAACCCTGTCTTTTCGCGTGGGAGGCAAGCGCTATAACCGTTAGGCCACGCGCGCGCTGCCTGCTTGGCAAGCTGCGCGCGGAAATATATACGGTGGGAGCGGGAGTAGGGTCAGAGTTAAGGCCGTGATTCGCCGCGAAAAGGGTATTCACAACGAATTAACTAAGCTTCAAGTCACATCTCGGAGTAGGCTTAAAGATTCCGTGCGGACGCAGCGCTCTTTCTGATTCCACCCAAAGCCGCACCCGCCACTGAACAGAGCGATGACACGGCCGATGGTGACCTGCAGGACATCATGCAACAAGCCATCGGGGATCATTCTACAGCTATGCGAGCTGCTCTGGCAGAAGATGGAGATCAATATACGCGCGAGATTCTGAACATCATGTGCCGGGAAAGAGCAGCCATGCAGGGCACGGTGACCAACGCGCTGCAGAACCTGTTCGCCAGAGCGTCCCCGAGTCAAAGACAAGAACAGAAGCCCCTCCCCCTCCACCCTCTCAATTGGCATCTCGGCAGATTCAGCTTACTTCAATCCAAGCCAGAACACCTTCACCGGCGCCAGCACAAGCGCGGCCAACGACGCCTGGCCATCCACCATTGGTGGATATAAGGCGAACGTGGTTGCCCACGCCCCTGTCTTCCAGGCCACAGCTCACCACCCATCCGCCGTCCTTCCACCAGCCCCCTCAGCAGCCACACTTTCCGGTTGCGATGGGGTCAGGCTCCGGTAGGTTCCCGTAAACATGATCGTGAGACGTGCAAGTAGGTCCGCCGGGAGTGGTCGAACGAAGCTAGAAAGTCGAGCAGAAAGCTGGGATAACTGGCTTGTCATCCTTGGACAGGGCGGTGTTTTTCTTGGCTGTATCTCGGCAACTGGCCCTGACGGGAAGGTTCATCCTTGTTTTTGATGGGCTGAAGGGACGAAATGGCTCGACAAACCTGAAGGGTGTCCCCAATATGTAGCTGGCTGGGGAAGGCGTCCCACACCTCAAGGTGTGGTTCGATGGGCAGAAGCTGAATTATGTATCTTTTCCTCAAGATTTGGGTCGATCTGTAGGCATTTTTGTACGTGTAGGAACGGCTCCCCGAGCTCGCGGCGAGAGGGGGTCTTTCATGGTGAGCACACGCTGGCGCATCAATGGCCCTGTGTGGGCGGCTTATTCCTGTAGATGACTGGTGACTGGGGAGGGCTGCTGAGGGGTCTGGTGGAAAGCCGGCGGATGGGTGGTGAGCTGCGGCCCGAAGTCCGCGGCGTGGGCTACCGGGTTCGCCTTATACCCACAGATAGTGCACGGCCAGGCGTAGCTGGTCGTGCTTGTTCTGGCACCGGTGAGGGTGGTATGGCTTGGATTGAGGAAAGCTGATCCTGACTGTGGAGTCACTCCTCTCAAAGCAGAGAGGATCGACGCCGTTTCTGGAGGGGGCAGATATACTCCGTTTGTCCTTCAGCTGAGACTAGAAGCTCCGTCTTTGGCGCACGCTTGCTAGCTCAGCAGTGCTTTGGTTATGTGTACCGGCGCCTTCACACTTTTGTTACAAGGGGCAGAAAGCTCGCGCTGAAAGCAGAGCTTCTAGGTTATATATATGAGGCGACATTCATCGGCACGATCGTAGAGCGCGTGACGAACCCCGGCTATCTCGTTTACAACGCCGACCAACGTGCCCGAAACGAAATACATAGCTTTAACCAAACGTTAATGCTGTGTGCTTGCGTTTACTCAGCCGTCCTCAACTGCTCACATGTTTATTTTGTTCCGAACGCTTTTCTTCATGCACCCCACTTCGCGTAAACGTAGCATCGAGGCCCAAAGACTTCGCTGTGATTTGTCGCAGCTACCGCTGCGGTTGTACTCTCAATTAACAAAGGTCTGCTTAGTTTTTTTGTATAAATAATACTAAATGTTGAAATATTACACGACAAAGCAGGCGTGATCAGTGCATATTCGGTGAACGTTTGAACTCTATATGTGCAGGCGTTAATTTTTCCGGCTTGTTTTACAATGTTGAATTCGCTTGTGCCACACTCTACTCTTTGAGACACCATTTTAACCATGAACAGTCTCCCCGCTACAATAGCACGAATTGTTGTACTTAGTGGGCCTTCTAACTAATTACCTTTTGAAATAGTCTTAAAAAATTATAAATAAGAAGTCGGAATGACCCGAAATCGCTATTATATTAGACATAACAGGATAGCGACTGAAATCACGGGTATGTTACCAGAAGCATCAGTGCCACTAGAGTCTTCACGAATAAAAATTTGCGACAGGCACTTCTAGTTCACACATCTCTCTCCACGTGGCGTATTAACCTTTAACTTGTACGCCGTGTGTAAATTCCCGCCGGAGCAGAGTGTGTGCTGAGAAAACAAAACAAAAAAAAACAGCAAGTTCAAAAACCGAAATAAAGTAGAAGATAATGAGCGTCTTGCAGTTGCAACATATTGATAATTGTATCATCCTCCGGTACTATTTCACACGATACTGTGATGTAAGAAAGAATTTCAGAACCTCTACACAATTTCGCAGAAGCTATCGCACGAATTTCGGCGGCTCAGCATCTCGGTAAAAAAAGAAAAGGTCAGGAATAGCGGTTGTAGTCTGGCGAGTGTGCAAAGGGGCTAAAGGATGTCTCGTAGTCATTTCTAGAAGGTTCACAACCACGTAGGTAATAAAACTCACCCATCATCTGAAAATAAAATGACATAACCAGAATCACCTCTTTGTCACTATTTGGACAATACTTATAGGGAACACAATGAAGGATGTACATACCGTTGTTCTCCGACAATGCTGGGGTCTCAACGAAACTAAGCACATCCGTGTCATCAGGTTCTGCGAACGAGTCTGCGAAAGTAAGTTTATTTCATTTCTCTAAGCCTCAGGGAGGTTAGATAGACAGAATGTTTGTTTATTTCAGCGGATGTCAACAGCCAGGAGATCTCCAGGACAATACAATTTCTCCTATCCAGATTGCTTAATCGAGCGACTTCGAAAACGCTCAGTCATATACTAAATGCCACAGCGCATTGAGTGCATAAAAATAGCAAAATGCAGTTTTCGACACGTTAATCACCCAGTCGAAGGTTCCCGTCGAGAACGCGATTGTGTCCTTCCGCCAGCCT